>JAFLJL010001749.1:65823-78940 GCA_018398815.1 Conus ventricosus | reverse complement strand
ATCTCTCTCTCTGTGTGCGTGCGTGCGTGCGCGCGTATGTTCCGAATTCCGTACATACTTTGTCATATTCATTTTACTGTCTGATTTTATACATGCTAATTATTGTACGTTTTAGTACATTTCCATTTCAAATCATTACATTTCATGCTGTTCCCCCTCTCCCTTCCATCCTCTCTCTCTCTCTCTCTCTCTCTCTCTCTTTTTTTTGCCCCCTTCCCCCCTCCCCCAATTTCAACTCACTTTGCTTAATACCTTCTACGTATTTTCATGCCTTACGAAAAATGATTACATGTTGTGCCTTGCTCTCCTCTCTCTCTGCGTGCGAGCGTGCGTGTATGTGTGTGTGTTCAAAAATATGCACGTACTTTGTCATATTCACTTCACCGTCTGTTTTCATACATGCCGATCTTGTACGTTGTAGTACATTTACATATGTTCCCCCAGCCCATCTCATTTACCCCCACTTACTCCTTCCTCTTCATTATTGTTATTCTCATTTTTATTTTTATTTTATTTTATTATTATTTTTATTATTTTGTTTATTTTATTCTTAATGTTTCCATTTCCTTCTATTTTCATTTGATGTTCCTCTATGATTACATGACCGCTTTGCTTGCTTCTTTGCTTTCTTACATTATTGATTTCACTGCATGTTGTAGTCTCTACTCAGGGCGAGGACTGGATGTAAAAAAGCACGTCAGTGCTTATCTATTATCCTCGTAAATAAAGAATTTTGTCTTGTCCCCTCTCTCTCTCTCTCTCTCTCTCTCTCTCTCTCTCTCTCTCTCTCTCTCTCTCTCTCTCCTCTCTCTCTCTCTCTATCATCTATCTGGCGGCGCCTTTGTGCGTGTGTGAATATGTGTGTGTGTGTGGGGGGGGGGGGGGGGGGGCGCTCGTGTGTATGTGTGTGGAATCGTGTGCGCGCTGTTACGCGCGTGCGTGCGTGTGTGCGCGCATGTACGTGTGTATGAAAACGAATGCTCAGAAGATGACATAGTAATGATATATCAGTAACAACAACAACAACAACAACTTTATTGAGCATTCTTTGATGTTTTGTAGATCAGACCGTCAACTGCCGTGTCTGCCGAGGTCTGCAAAGCCTTTAACGTAAACATTATACAAAACAGGGGAGTGAGAAGAACCTTGAGGTAATCCCATGGAGAGTTTATGAGGTTCAGACATGCAGTCTCCAAATCGTAGGATGACGGTTCGCTACTGAAGTGCTGCTGCTGCCCATCGTGTGAGTGTCCTGCGACTCCACAGTCAAGGAGTAGTCCCATGAGAAGCGAGAACTGGACTTTGTTGTATGCATTAAGTCTGAAAGTTCGCAGAATCTTGGGTACCAACGCAGTATCACTGAGTGTGAACCTTACAGGCAAGCAGTTAATGCTGAGTTTACAAAAGTAAAGGGGGAAAACGCAATCGTTTCTACCTCCAGTGTGTGCTTAACTTTGGGGATGCAATTTCATTTGGTTTTCACTCAAATGTGTACGTTCGTTGTATCGTTCTGCTTTATTCGACATCTGATGCGTGCAAAATGAAAACGTTAGATATATTACAACCGTAAAGCATTTAGAGTACTTACTTCCATAGATATGAGATTGAAAAGTACACTGCCAGATAATAAACGAAATATGAAACATCAGTTTAGTCACGAAATGCCAAATTAAACTTTCGACATAGTAGTCTTGGAATGCCAAATCAAACTTTCGACATAGTAGTCTTGGAATGCCAAATTAAACTTTCGACATAGTGGTCTTGGAATGCCAAGTCAAACTTTGGACATAGTGGTCTTGGAATGCCAAGTCAAACTTTGGACATAACTATGTGCTGGATGATGATGCGCTGGGGTACACAGGGATTTCATATGTTGTTGTTATTGTTGTTCATGATAATGATATATTTGTTAATTAAAGAGGGATTCCAACGTCCCCTCCTTCCTCCTGTCTCTCAGCCCCCTCTCCATCCTCCCTTCTCCCTTCCACCTCACCCCCCCCACTCCCTCTTCACCTCATCTTCCATCATGCTTTTGTTTGCACCGGTAAGTTGAAAAAACACACACAAAAACTGTCGTTTGAAACAAGATTCAAAAGTCTGCATATGTAACTATTTTTGTGAACGACAGTTTGTCTGTGGTGGCCACGAAACAAAGCAATTGATGTGTCTGTCCAGTGTCCAGCTGTAACAAGACCGTCTCCGACTGCCCCTCCGTGGGCTTCCTGGGCAAGGACTGTCAATGCTGGTGCCCGGGCGCCCCTTACAAGGTCTGCGACGGCACAGAGACGGAAGATCCAGGGCCTGGCGGTGTCACTGGCGGACAAAGTGAGTATAGTGTAGTGACGCCGTTTGAAATGATTGTTGCGGGTTCAGAGACTTTCGACTCTGTGCACGTTCGCTCTGTGAAAGGGACGAAATCAATTCGTGACACGTACACACACACACACACACACACACACACACACACACACACACACACACACACACACACACACACACTCTCTCTCTCTCTCTCTCTCTCTCTCGCTCGCTTTCTCTCTCTCACTCGCACGCTCGCGCGCGCGCACACACACACACACACACAACACAGAGATAGAGAAAGAGAGAGAGAGAGTGAGGGGGTGAGAGAGAGGAAGGGAGTGAGAGAGAAGGAGAGAGAGGGGGGGGGGTAAGGATATCGGAAAAGGGGAAAGAGCGATGGGGGAAGAAGGGAGAAAGAGGAGATCCAAATAGAGAGAGAGAGAGAGAGAGAGAGAGAGAGAGAGAGAGAGAGAGAGAGAGAGAGAGAGAGAAGGAGGAGGAGGAAGAAGAGGAGGAGGAGGGAGAGAACAGAAAGGAAGTGTCGGGTAGGAGGAAGGGAAAGGAGAGCTGGAGGAGGAGACGGAACAAAAGAGATATGCGAAGAAAGAGACTCAAGACTCAAATGTTTTATTCTTAAAGGCCATAGCCCCTTAGAATGGGGATGTACGTCATAAATCATGTCGCAGATTGATCTTGGTATTCTTTATGTTACATACATAGTTCGCTTTTTGAATGCTTTACAACTAGGTTAATTTGAAAAGGCAAGGATTATTGAAGTACTTTCGTGAGATGAATTCCTCTCTAAGTTCGTCCAATACTGGACAAGCCAATACAAAATGAACTTCATCCTCTTTTGCATTTCGACATGGTGGACAGATCAAATTTCTACTACATGACTGTCTGTAACGAAAGTAGTGAGTAAAGAGATCGGAAACACCAAATCTAAACTTAGTCATGATACGTTTTAGATGTTTGTCCATTTTCATTGATATATAGACAGGTGAACATCGGAAATTATTAAACGTTCTATATATTCAAATCTGTCGCTGTTCTGTACATGACAATTCCAATTTTGCCAACTGCAGTCAACGAATCTGGATTAAAGCACTCATATCACCAACACCTTGGTTCATCCATACAAATCCGAAACCGTATTCACACAGTTTAATTCTCACATAGTCACCCAGTTTTTCTTCCTCTGTCGTCCAATTCTAACAACATTCAATATACTTTATATGGAAATTTGTGATCTTGCATCCGAGCGATTTTCATTATTTAGCAATGATAAATTCTTTAGTATGCACAGTAACGCATTTTTTTGCTCTGCTGGCCAAATCTTTGCAAGCGAAGACAAAACTCAAAGCGTTGAGAAGTATATTCCTAAGTATTTATACACATTGACACCAGGCATTGTAGACCCATTGTACGTCCATCTTTCTCTCGCTGCTAGATATCCGCCCTTTCTAAATACAATTATATTACTTTTTGCCATATTAACCTTTAATTCTAATGAAGCAGCAACTATTTGCAAAGTATTTAACTGGGTTTGTAACCCCAAACCACTGTTTCTGACACCAAGACGACATCATCAGCCAAAAGAAGAATGAAAATTTCCAAAACGTCATTTATGAAATTTGCACCTTGCCTTCCACAATGTATAACTTCCTGTGTTAGTTCGTTAATGAATAAAGAAAACAGGAAGGGCTACAGACATCGCCCTGTTTCACACCAGAAGTGCAATTTATATAGTCTGTTAGAGCAGCAGCAGATCGCACTCTTGCCTTTACACAATTATACATACTTATAACACATTATAAAATTTTCCATGGATACCATTTTACAACAGGATAAGCAACAGCAAGGTTCTATGACTGAATCAAAAGCCTTCTCGAAGTCAATAAATGCAACATATAATTTATGATTTAAACAACTGTTTTTGTATAAATGCCATTAGTGTGAATATGTTCACACTAATGGCATTTATACAAAAACAGTTTTGTTTAACTCTCTCTCTCTCTCTCTCTCTCATCTCTCTCTCTCTCTCTCTCTCTCAATCTCTCTCTCATCTCCTCTCTCTCTCTCTCAATCTCTCTCTCTCTCTCTCTCAATCTCTCTCTCTCTCTCTCAATCTCTCTCTCTCTCTCTTTATCTCTCTCTCTCTTTATCTCCTCTCTCTCTCTCTCTCCTCTCTCTCTCTCTCTCTCTGTCCGCCTGGGGGATCTTGAACTGTGTTCAGAAGAGAGACACACGGTTCATTTGCTCTGCAGTTAACAGTTAATAATTGCTGATTGAGACGTTACGTCACCCCAAGTCTTCGTATGGTAGCTGCTAAGGTACCATGCCTTCTGGATATCAAGATTTCCGCGTACGATGTGGATGTTATGTGCCTATCTTTGTGGCTTTCATGTTGAAGCGGGCAAGAAACAGAGCCGACATGCGAAAGAGGACATTGAGAGTTCGGAGCATTGCAGACAGTGTAGTTGTTGGCTCCCTCCTCATTTACTTGTTTTGGGGGAGTTTTTTTTTTTTTTTTTTTTTACTGTGGTGCGGTGATGTTGAGCAAAACCCTGGGCCAACCAAGAGCACTCTGCGACAGTCCAGCGTGGCCAGTGGAGCGGGACGAAGGACCAGTACGGACAGATCTGCCAGCATCTCATCCAGCACTCCCACTGCTGCGTCGTCTGCAGCAGAACCCACCATGATGGATGTCAGGTCCATGCTTCAGACTCTCAATGCAAAGGAAAGGAAGGGAAGACAGAGATGAAAGAATTTCGTGACGGTTTTGCTGCCCTACACGGTGACGTGGAATCCCTGAAGGAAGAGGTGAAGGACCTTCAGTACGAGAACGCGGACCTGTGCCACACCAATGACACCATGACAAAGAGGATCCAGTACTTGGAGAGGAAGACAGACGATCTGGAGGGACGGTCGAAACGGAACAACGTCATCTTTTATGGACTTTCCCACAGAGACAGCGAAGACACTGCAAGACTGTGAAGGTGTTGTGAAGGATCTGCTCAAGGAAAAACTTGAAATCAGTGATGCTATCCAATTCGACCGTGTTCATCGTCTAAATTCGAAGCCGAATTCTCCAGTTATCGGACGATGCACCTTTTTCAAGGACAAGGAAAACCTGTTAAAGACAAAACAAAAGCTAAGAGGTACACAGCGTCTTTGGAGAAGACTTTTCGTTCCGAGTTAGGGAAATAAGGAGAGAGCTTACCCCTCATCTCAAGAAAGCACATAGGGAAAGCGTGCCACTATGGTGTTCGACCATCTCCTTATTGATGGTAAAACGTTTGGACAAGTCGATGGACAAAATCTCCGGGAAATTAAATAGGGGGAAGGCCTGCCAGCAGTGACACCAGCAACTGAACTGTGCACGCTTAATACTCACGCAAAACGGGCACGGAGTATTACAGAAAGGGAGTCGTGTGCCGTGAAACATGAGCACGATGACATAGTTAACATTGGGTTGTCCGGGGTGAAAGGGCGGCGGTCAGATATGATCACGGATGAAACGATCGATTTCAATCATTCTTCTAATAGTGTTTGCGTTTCTTCTTTTGATAATGTTGCTTTTTTCCGATTCTTGTACATTAAACAAGCGTACTGGTGTAATAACGAGGAAGAAGATGTACATGTCTACAATGAAGTAAACAATGATGCGTTTCATGAAGTTAATGGGGAAAAAAAACAGGTGGTGCGGGTTTGTATCAAAAGGAAAGAAGTGATGTCAGTGTGGAAAGTGATGTTTGCGAGAGTGTACATGAAGGCATGGATGACCACGGAACAAATGATGTTGATATGAAGGATAATGTATCATCGATATTTTCTCATTCACACGATATTGCTTGTGATTGTAATAGTTATTCTTTTTTACACTGGAATGTGAATGGATTCCTTTCTAAAATTCATCAAAAAGATCGTCTGTCGTATCTATTCAAATTCGACTTTATATGTCTCGTAGAAACGTTTGTAGAGAATCTGACGTTTAACATTTTCACAAAATATACAATGTTTATGAAACCAGCGTTAAAACTTTCAAATCAAGGGAGACGATCCGGGGCATTATGTGCCTCGTTAGGAATGAGATGATGCCTTTCATTCATGAAATCAAGTAGATAATCCCAATGTGCTTTTGTTTCTGATTGAAAAGATTTACTTGGTTTATCAGAGAATGTTTTGTATGTGTGTTCGTGTGTACCACTTGAAGGCTCGCCTTTGTATACTTACTTAGATATTGACAACGGCATTAGTTCCCTTGAAGAATGAATTGTTGACTGTATACTTGAACATGTTATCGTGCATGTGATCCTTTCTGGTGATTTATACAGTAGAACTGCAAATTTTTCTCCTGATATTTTACATGATGAAGAAATTTGGTACTAATATGGAAAGTCGCTCTGCATATTCTGACAGAAAATCGGCTGACCAGGCAGCGAATCACTGCGGGAAACGTTTGTTGAAAATGTGCGCTGCTCCTGGTTTTAAGGAAGATGAAATTCATTTTCTTTTGTGCTGTCCAACATTAAATGATTTACCAAAACAATATGTACCTTTAAAAATTCTATAAGCATCCCAGCAAGTTTCGACTGACTTTACTGTTGGCGTCTAAAAATGAAAACACTGTCAGAAATGTATCAATATTCTTGTACAAAGCGTTTAAAATACGAACTGCAGCTATGTCTTAATATCTTAAAATATGTGTGCATATAATTATGACTTTGTGTATAGTTTCTAAGAAAGATGCACAGTTTGTAAAGTTTTTCCAACTGGAAAGTGTACCCTATCATGAGGGGCAATGGCCTATGCATGACTAAATTATCCGAATCTGAATCTCTGTCCGTTTATCTGTCGCTGTCTCTCTGTATTTGTGTGTCCGCGACTCCGTCCGTCCGTCTGTCTGTCTGTCTGTCTCTCTCTGTATATGCGTGTGTGACTCCCTCTCTCTCTTCCTTTCTGAGTGTGTGTGTGTGTGTGTGTGTGTTCCCACCCACCCCCTTCCCACCAGCCTTCTAATTCTCTCTGAGCCTGCCCAATTCTGTGACACAGAAGTGGTCCTACCCTGCAGTGATTCCACGTGAACTGTCCGATGTGGGCCGGGGCGGGGCACTGTGTTAACCCCTCATCCACTGCCTACATGTATACCAGCTGTAAGCTGTCCTGTCAGCAGTGTGGTGAATCCAGTGGGTTCGAAGTTTTTTTCCCTCCGTTGTTTTGCTATTCTGTGCGGCGAGTGTTTGGTCAGAGAGACAGAGACAGAGAGCTTGAGAGGAAGGAGGGAAGAAGAAAGAGAGAGAGAGAGGGGGGGGGTGAGGAGGGATTGAAGGAAGGGGGGAGAGAGAGGGAGAGAGCGAGGCACAGAGAGGAGAGAGGGGAAGGAGGGAGAGAGAGGAAGGGAGGGAGAGAGAGAGATGGGGGGGGGGGGGGGGAGAGAAAATAAGGACAGAGACAAGAGACACAGAGTGAGAGGAAGGGAGGGAAGTAGAGAGAGGGAAGAGAGCGAGGAAGGGAGGGAGAGAGAGGAGAGAGAAAGGGAGGGAGAGAGGAAAGAGAAAGGGAGAGAGAAGTAAAGATATGGGAAAAGGGGAAAGAGAGATGGGGGAAGAAGGGAGAAAGAGGAGAAAAAAAGAGAGAGGAGGAGGAAGAAGAGGGGGGGAGCACAGAAAGGAAGTGTCGGGTAGAGGGAAGGGCAAAGAGAGTTGGAAGAGTAGACAGAAAAAAAGGATATGCGAAGAGAGAGAGAGGGAAAGAGAGAGGAGAGAGGGGGGGAGTCGGGGGAAGGAGAAGGGAAAAAGAGGTGAAGGGGGGGAAGGAAAAAGGAATTCTTGTGCATCAGACATAGAAACACAAAAAGTTAGCGAAGGAGCACAGAACAGGACTTTTTTTAATTTTCAAAACGAAATGTACAGTAATCTCTCTCTCTCTCTCTCTCTCTCTCTCTCTCTCTCTCTCTCTCTCTCTCTCTCTCTCTCTCTCTCTCTCTCTCTCTCTGTGTGTGTGTGTGTGTGCACCTGTGTGCGTGCGACTGTCTGTCTCTCTGTCTGCCTCCGTCTCTCTCTCTTTGTCTCTCTCTCTCTGTATTTGTGCGACTCCCTCTCTCTCTTCCTTTCTGTGTGTGTGTGTGTGTGTGTGTGTGTGTGTGTGTGTGGTGAGAGAGAGAGAGAGAGAGAGAGAGAGAGAGAGAGAGAGGATGAGGAGAGAGAGAGAGAGAGGTTAATTATCAGTACAGTTAAGATGTGATTTGTTTATAATTACAATTTCTGATTTTATTATTTGATCTATGAATATTAAATGTTTCCCTGTTAAGATCCCTTTATGATTTTTATATTATTCAGATGTTACTTTTGTTATTTTGGTTTTTTCATTGATCTATCATTTCTATGTTTTTAAATGTCAGTACAAACAGCATGTTTAATCTGACAGTAAACGGTGTCAGTCAGTCAGAGAGAGAGAGAGAGAGAGAGAGAGAGAGAAGAGAGAGAGAGAGAGGGAGAGAGGGAGAGTGTGTGTGTGTTTTCTTTCCCACCCACCCCCGCCCCACCAGCCCTCTAATTCTCTCTGAGGCCTGCCCAATTCTGTGACACAGAAGTGGTCCAACCCTGCGGTGATTCCGACGTGAACTGTCCGATGTGGGCCGGAGCGGGGCACTGTGTTAACCCCTTATTACACTGCCTACATGTCTGCCAGCTGCAGGCTGTCCTGTCAGCAGTGTGGTGAGTGTTTGGACAGTGAGACAGAGACAGGGAGATTGAGAGAGAAGGAGGGAAGAAGAGAGAGGGGGGAGGGAGGGAAGGGGAGAGAGTGGGAGAGAGAGAAAGAGGGAGAGCGAGGCACAGAGAGAGAGGGAGAGAGAGCGAGAGAGAGAGAGAGAGAGAGAGAGAGAGAGAGAGAGAGAGAGACAGAGACAGAGAGAGAAAGGGAGGGAAGTAGAGAGAAAGAGGGAGAGAGCGACGGAGGGAGGGAGAGAGAGAGAGGAAGGGATGGGAGAGAGAAAGAGAGGGAGAGAGAGGTAAGGATATGGGAAAAGGGGAAAGAGAGTTAGGGGAAGAAGGGAGAAAAAGGAAAGAGAGAAGAGAGAGAGAGAGAGAGAGAGAGAGAGAGAGAGAGAGAGAGAGAGAGAGAGAGAGAGAGGAGAGAGAGGAGACAGAAGAGTGTCGGAGGGAAGGAAGAGACTAGAGGAGGAGAGCACAGAAAGGAAGGTTCGGGTAGGAGGGAAGGCAAAGAGACTAGAGGAGAGAGATGGAAAAAGAGGATATGCGAGAGAGAGAGGAGGGAGAGAGAGAGAGAGAGGGAGAGAGAGAGGGAGGGAGGAGGAGCGCGAAGGAAAGAGTGAGGGGAAGGAGAAGGAAAAAAGAGGTGGAGGGGGAGAGGGGAAAAGGAATTCTTGCGCGTAAGACAGAAAAACACAAAAGTTCGCGAAGGAAAACAGAACAGGACTTCTTTACATTCAAAACGAAATGTACATAAACCTCTCTCTTTCTCTGTCTGTCCGTCTGTGTCTCTCTCTCTCTGTGTGTACTTGTGTGTGTGCGAGTCACTGTCTGTCTCTCTGTCTGTCTGTCTGTCTGTCTCCGTCTCTCTCTGTGGATATGTGTGTGTAACTCCCTCTCTCTTCCTTTCTCTGTGTGTGTGTGTGTGTGTGTGTGTGTGTGTGTGTGTGTGTGTGTGTGTGTGTTTTGGTGTGTGTTGGTGTGTGTTGGTGTTGGTGTTGTTGTTGTTGTTGTTGTTCTTCTTCTTCTTCTTCGATTTAACGTCTTTTCACTTTAAAGTGATATTAGACAGGAAGTGAGCGTTTACTTGTACATGTGTATGTGTGTGTAGTATGCATGCGTGCTTGCATGTGTGCGTTCGTGTGTGTGTGTGTGTGTGCGCGCGCGCGCGCGTGTGTGTGTGTGCATGCATGTGTGTGCACGCCTGTGTGTATGTTAAATATTAGTGGAAATACTACATAAGAACAATCCTCAGAAAAAAAGCAACATTAACAAATCAAACTGCAATAGTCTAAACAAAACGGTCTAAAATATGCAGAAATCATAAAAACGAGCCCACTGGACTTATCATTAAGTTCTGAACAAAGTTCAAAAGAAATACAGGTTCTTGGAAAATGCATTTAGATTCATCTTTTCTGAATTTTGATACAGCTGATTCAAAATAAGGACAGAAGTACAAAATATGTGTTGTTGTACAACTATCAACAGCCCCGCATACATATTGATGTTTTTTTTTATGAACTTGGTTTTGAAAGCTTTTAACCTGTCTGTAAAACAGTCTCTCATTTTCCAAATTGTTTTAGTTTTATCTTCAGCCGCGCCACTCTTTCGCCATTCTTTCTTTCACTGACCTGTGATCAAGACTTGTCGGGTAACCCACCCCTCATAAGTCTGGCTGTGTAGGGTGTTGGAAACTGCTTCCATCAGCTGGTGAGTGGTGTTCTCACAGGTTGGTGAGTGATGTTCTCACCAGTCGTGTATGGCCCCACTCCTCTCTTGTGTTGAGTCTCAACTCAGGTGGTGTGTTGTTAATTTTTACAGCTTCAGTGATTTGTCTTCCCAAAGCAGTTGGTGGTGTGTTGTTAATCTTGACAGCTTCAGTGATTTGTCTTCCAAAGCAGTTTCTTCGTAACTTGTTATCACCATGCTGTACTGGGGGGGGGGGGGGGGGGGGAGGTCACTGTTGCTGTGTGTCTGTGCTGTGTGTCGCCACAACACTGAATCATGGTTTCTCTCTTGCCAGGGCTGTCATGTGTTGTTGACCTCGATAGTGTCCAGTGCGTGCTGTCTCTCCAAGATACACGCGGCTGCACTCACTACATCTTATCTCATATGTCACACCCTCTCTTCTACAATTCCCCTTCCTCCTCCACACACCATGCAATTCTCTTCTGTGCTGCATCTAGGTCGTTTGTATGGATTTGATTTTTGTAAGATGCTCTTGACCGTCTTCCCTGATCTTTCCACAACTTTTATCTTCAGGTTTGTATTCTTTATTACATCCTGGTATCTTTTCCTCTGCTGAGAGTGTGGGGTTGATGGTACAAAAATCACTGTCTTGTTCCCTCCTTTCTTGTACCAGTCTTCTTTCTTTGTTCTTCTCTTCTTCTTTCTGTCTGTTCTTTGCCAGTGTTTGGGTCTGTACAGTGGCTGTTCTCCATTTCCTATCTTTCTCTTTTATAGAGTTGTACGCATTCAGTGCCGATCTCCACCCCTCTTCTCTGAACCTTTCATCATAGTGGGAGAACTGTAGTCTTTTCATGTATTCGTTCACATGCATTGTGGTAATTTTAATCTGACAGTAAACGGTTTCAGTCAGTCATTCAGTATGTGTGTGTGTGTGTGTGTGTGGGGTGTGTGTGTGTGTGTGTGTGTGTGTGTGTGTGTTTCTCTCCCCACCCACCCGCCCCACCAGCCCTCTAATTCTCTCTGACCCTGCCTAATTCTGTGGCACAGGAGTGGTCCAGGCCTGCGGTGATTCCGACGTGAACTGTCCGATCTGGGCCGGCGCGGGGCACTGTGTTAACCCCTTATTCACTGCCTACATGGCTGCCAGCTGCAAGCTGTCCTGTCAACTGTGCGGTCAGTGTTTGGACAAAGAGCCAGAGACAGAGAGATTGAGAGAGGAGGAGGGAAGGAGAGAGCGAGGGGGGTGGAGGGAGGGAGGGAGGGAAGGAAGGGGAGAGAGAGGGGGGGGAGGGAGAGAGCGAGGCACGGAGAAAGTGAGAGAGAGAGAAAGGGGGAGAGAGAGCAAGAGACAGAGAGAGGGGGAGAGAGAGAAGGAGAGAGACAGCACACAGACAGAAAGGGAGGGAAGGAGGAGAGAGAGAGAGAGGGAGAGAGCAAGGGAGGGAGGGACAGAGAGGGAGAGGAAGGGAGAGAGAGAGAGAAAGAGAGAGGGAGGGAGAGGTAAGGATATGGGAAAGGGGAAAGAGATGGGGAAGATAGAAGAAAGAGGGGATCCGAAGAGAGAGAGAGAGAGAGAGAGAGAGAAGAGAGAGAGAGGGAGAGAGGAGAGAGAGAGAGAGAGAGAGAGGAGAGGGAGGGTGACGGAAAGGAAGAGGTTGGTAAGGGGAAGGGCAAAGAGAGCTGGTGGGGGTGGGGGGGGAAAGAGGATATGCGAAGAGAGAGAGAGGGGGCGCAGGGTGGGGGGTGGAGGAACAGGGATAGGAAGAGTCAGGGGAAGGGGAAGGGGAGAGTTGGAGAGGGGGGGGGGGGGGAGGGAGAGAGAGAGAGAATCTATGGAGAAAGAAGAGAAAGAAAGTGTAGGAGGGAAGGGTGGGGGTAGGAGGGGGAGGAGAGGATAGATGTTAGACAGAGGAAGGTTTGAGGAGAAGGGAGAGCGAAATGAGAGAAGTAGGGGGAGAGGGAGAGAGAGGAAGGGGAAGTAGAGGCCAGAGGGGAAGAATGGGTGAGGATGGGCGAGAGGGGGGTCAGTTGACATTAGAGAGAGAGAGAGAAGGGGGGTGGGAAGGAGGGAGGAGAGATCTGAGAAAGAACTCGAAAAAATATATTCGAGGCATATGCATTTGTGAGTGTCTTTTTCTTCGATTTTTTTTTTTTTTCTTTTCCTTTTTGTACTCCCAGTTATTATAGCACAAGGGGTACTTTGCAATGGGAACGAAGAAATGCTGTCTGTCTGTCTGTCCGTGGTCAAAATGTGTTCCACTCGCTCAGACAAAACTACTGGACGGATCTTTCTGAAAATTTTGCAGCCGTTACTAACGGCCATTTAAAGGCCCATAACGGGTTTTCTTCTTTATAGAATGTCTCAGAAAGAGAATGTACCGTTGGCCCCGGAAATTACTACTCTAGTTTCG
>JAFLJL010001749.1:38646-64823 GCA_018398815.1 Conus ventricosus | reverse complement strand
AACCCACATTATCCCCACATCAACGCCAGCTTTTTGGGTTTTCTTCTTCTTTCTATTTCAACCAGATCATACAATTCACGTGACCGGATCTCAGGACAGTGCATGCTCTACGTCACGGCTCCTCACGTTTTCTACCCGTCGTACCCCGGGCCAACAAGGCATGGCTGTTGTTTTCAGCCCTGTACATTCCACAAACTTGACTAACAAATCGGCGTCACAGCTGTCATCATACTCACGACCAGTGAAGTAAATGGCCTTGCAGCCGAACGTCGGGGTAAAAACTAAAAGCGTTTGAGCGTCTTTGTGTTGCGACATCCCCGTCGTGGCCACAGCCACGCCTGAGGCACAATGGAACTGTTGGAAACATCCGACCCAAATGACATCAGCTACGACCCTACAGGGCTGCCATGGCTGGTTCCAGACGCCTGACTGATGTTCCAACTACACGGACAGACTAACGACAGGGGCGGATCACTGTATGAATGGCTGGTTCCAGACGCCTGACTGATGTTCCAACTACACGGACAGACAAACAACAAGGGCGGATCACCGTATGAATGGCTGGTTCCAGACGCCTGACTGATGTTCCAGCTACACGGACAAACAACAGGGGCGGATCACTGGAGTGGCTGGTTCCAGACGCCTGATGATGTTCCAACTACACGGACAGACTAACAACAGGGGCGGATCACTGTATGAATGGCTGGTTCCAGACGCCTGACTGATGTTCCAGCTACACGGACAAACAACAGGGGCGGATCACTGTATGAATGGCTGGTTCCAGACGCCTGACTGATGTTCCAGCTACACGGACAAACAACAGGGGCGAATCACTGCATGAATGGCTGGTTCCAGACGCCTGACTGATGTTCCAGCTACACGGACAGACTAACAACAGGGGCGGATCACTGTATGAATGGCTGGTTCCAGAAGGGTACATGAAACATCAAAACAAATCTTGATCCGATATCTGAGGGGAAACTTGGCATGGGTCAGCTCCGTTGCAAATGATTCGCTTTTGTTCCTTTTGTGGAAATGAACCCCTCCATAGGCCCAGGTTGCCTATTAAAAAATATGTATAGCACGAAAACAGCTTCGGCATCGCAGGACTCTCATGGTCATCTCCCCGACCTCTATTTAGTCTTCCAAACCAAGTCAGTCCAGCCATGGTCCAGTGTCGGGGTCTGCCGAGTGACCACAGTCTGATCTGATCTGTGTTAGGTGAAACTGTACATCAGCTAGCTCGCTTCCTAATTGGTGAGCACCTACATTCGCTTCCTAATTGGTGAGCACCTACATTCAAAGCCTGATTTCTTGAAATTCGGTTCTAAATAGGTCCCACGGTCTGAGCGATCAGTTTCTGAAGATTCTTTTCTTTTAGAAATTGGTCAGAATTATGCACTTCATATACAAATAGTCGATGACATTGAGTTGTGAAAAATGGCAGAAAACAAACAAAGCAACCAACAAACAAAGCGAGAGTGGATCGCCTTAAAGACCATTAAACATTGCATACTATTCATCGGTCACTGGTCCACCAAGGCTGTAGGGTTGCTCCAATGATAAAAAAAACTGCACCGGTTGCAATTTCAGTCTGTTTCTGTCGTCGTGCTAAAACCAGATTACTGTTAATCAACTGGATGAGACGGAGCTGATCAGAGACTATGCGCTATAACCCGGACAAAGACCCTGAGAGGTGAACTAGGCCTTTTGACGCGTACTGTTCACATCAAGCAATATTCACCGCTTCTAGGATTGAACATGCACAGGAGGGGAGGCGGATGGGGCCTCCCTGGGATAGGCCGTTGTGTGCTGCAGCTCTGACAGGACGGAAAGTGATTGATCGAGTTCAGGATGCTTTATAATTCACTTTCAATTGCAGCTTAGGATTGCATGCAGAAGAGGTGAGGCAGAACGGGCTTCCCAATACTGCAGTGCATGTACCTGTGCCGTTTCAACCTTTGTTTTTAAACCACTTCTACAAGCTATTTAGAGCTGGATTTGCGAGGAGACGGACATGGCGCGTCATGGCCGACATGGCGACAGTGTCACGTGCTGTGGTCTCGAAGAAACAAATGATTAATTTCTATTAAGCCCATGCTTTTATTTTAGATTCGCTGTCATCACTCTTTTTCATCATTTACTTGTGTGTGTGTTTTTTGGTCTATATACATAATTATGTTAACTTGGATACGTCATTGTATCTGTTTACATCGTGTGGATCGCCCCTCACTCCATTAGTTTTTCGCTAGCTGACGGGAGTTCGTGTGTGCGAAGGGTGTCTCTTCCAGCAAGAGTACACATGTAAATTAGATACCAAGTCGTTACATTTTAATATACACATAAATGCACACTGCGATAGGGTTGAATGGTTGTATTTATCGTACAAGAGTGACAGTGTCTGTCTTTTGTTTCGGCATGCTTTTCTAATAGATATATCTTAATTAATAAGCAGTTGTGCTTATTCAACAATAGTATTAGTGCATGTATTTTGTCTGTTTGATCCTCTCTGGATAGACTATTAATATCTTTTTTAGAAGCGGTGCTTCCTTTTCATGTTACAATAACTTTGAAAAAAAAAACCTTCCCAACAAACAAACCACGACAACAACAAAACCATCACCACCACCACCAGCTTGTGGACTCATTCTGTGCGCGTGTGTGTGTGTGTGTGTGGCGCGTGTGTGTGTGACAAACAATCAAACCGAAGAAAACAAACAACAACAAAACCACCACCACCACCACCACCACCACCACCACCACCACCAGCTTGTGG
The DNA here is from genome assembly GCA_018398815.1 of Conus ventricosus. NCBI lineage: Eukaryota > Metazoa > Mollusca > Gastropoda > Neogastropoda > Conidae > Conus > Conus ventricosus. The sequence goes on along the minus strand of JAFLJL010001749.1, from coordinate 62,047 downwards.
CTTCAATTCTGTGTGTGTGTGTGTGTGTGTGTGTGTGTGTGTGTGTGTGTGTGTGTGTGTGTGTGTGTGTGACAAACAATCAAACGAAGAAAACAAACAACAAAACACCACACCACCACCACCACCACCACCACCAGCACACCACCACCAGCTTGTGGCTTCAATTCTGTGTGTGTGTGTGTGTGTGTGTGTGTGTGTGTGTGGTGTGTGTGGTGGTGTGTGTGTGTGCGCGCGCGCGCGCGCGCGCTCGCGTGCCCATGCGCGTGGCCTCCCGTGTGGACAGAAACGGATCGTGATTCACGAACTGGGTCACCTTTTGGGCTTGCACCACGAGCAGACGCGGCCGGACCGTGATGGTTACGTGAGGATCATCAACGGCAACATCGCCCCCCGTATGCTGTTCAACTTCGACCGCCACTCCTGGAATGTCATCCAGGACTACAAAGTGCCCTACGACTACTTCAGCATCATGCATTACGGCAAAACGGTCAGGCTGCCTGGGGGACCGAGTGGTACTGGCTCTATCGGTGTCTGTGTGTGGGTCTCTGTGTAGGCTACCATTTTGTTGTTGTTGTTGTTGTTGTTGCTGTTGCTGTTGTTGTTGTTGTTGTGAGGGAAGTCGTGGAAGTGGTTGTGGTGGTGATGTTGGCCGTGGTGAGGTTGGGGGAGAGAGAGAGAGAGAGAGAGAGAGAGAGAGGAGAGAGAGAGAGAGAGAGAGAGAGAAGAGAGAGAGAGAGAGAGGGAGAGAGAGAGAGAGAGAGAGAGTGGGGGAGGGGGTGAGGGGAGAGGGAGAGAGAGTATCCACAAAGGCACGGCTTCCATAAGGAAGTTTACAGGGAAAGATGTAAGTGCCATGAGTTAGTACATAATTATATTGAATTCAGACTTCGTCTCTTAAATGTTTTGTTCACAGCGCGAACCGCATAACAATATTCTCATCAGCACAAACTGTTCCTGGAATTTCACCCTAAGCGCTGGCCGCTGACCAGCGGAAGAGAGCCCCTCCCCCCTCCCTCCCTCCTCCCCCCCATCCCTCCCCTCACAGAAATAAGCTGAGAAGAGACGGTATGTTTTCGGTGTGCAGGCGTTTTCGATAAACAACAGGATCACCATGCAGACACAGACCCGAGGTACCAGAACGTGATAGGAACGCAGCCAGGCCTCAGCTTCTTGGACATCAAGATCATCAACTTGATGTACCCCTGTAGTAAGTCTCACTGGGACTTTTTTCCGGATTTCATGTGGGACAGGTTGAATGTGTGCAGTATTTCCTTCTTTTAGGTGATCAGGTTTTTTGTTGTTGTTGGTTGGGTGATTTTTTGTTTGTTTGATAGTTTGTTTATTTTTGCCTTCAATACAAACAGCTACCCTCCCCTCCCACCCTCCCCCACTCTCCCTGCCTCTGACGTTCTGTGTCAGTAACTTCTTCAGTTGTGTCACTCTCTTTTGACTCATCTTTTTTCTTGTAATTCTTTTTGCTTCGTCACTGTCATCTACAGTTTTTCTTCTTCTTTTCTTTTGTGAACCATTCCCCGTCTTTGATTTTGAAATTCTTATAAAAAAAAAATTTCTTCTGGATCTGATAGCAGTTTATAACAAACAGCTTTTTTTCTTTTTTCTTTTCTTTCTTTTCTTTTTTACTTCTTTCTTTTGTGACCTGACGAACAGGTCATGAAAATTGCACACACTAAGCAGAATCGACACAAGGTATCCATTCTGCCGTCTTTTCGCCCATATGGCTTTCTATGTATTTTTGGGAGGTGGCATTGAGACACTTTCAGTATTTCTTTGGATGATTTTTAAAATCTGTAAGTGAGAAATCTAGGGAATGGCTGGCGCTCTCAGCACTGCCTAGTTTCATATGCCATAAGGTTCCAACACCTTAGCTACCACGTTGTAACAGCTTTTATCAATTGTTTCATTTTAGGGATATGCTTTCTTCCGTTGGTGTGATTCGTTTTGTGACGTGACGGTTTTTTTTTGTTTTTTTTTCATCCTGTGTGAGTTTGACAGTCCTGAAAAAGGCTTTGTTTCAATTAAATCGAGGTTATATTTGTATTTGTTTCTGTCCGTCTTTGCGTTTGTCTTTTGATCTCCCTTGCATCCTTGGGTGGATCTTCAAGCGTAGGCTCAAAGATTGTCCCCTACATTCTATACTGTTTGCATAATGTCTTTGCAACTTTTTATACCTACCCACACTTTCGTTTTGTTTCATTACCACCCTTTGCTGGATGCTTTGGGGGTGCTGTTGGATTCTTTTCTGAACCCTTGGTGGTGAGAACACCACAGTATTATGGACTGTGGTGTGTCTATTTGACGCCAGGAGCACATTACGTTATCAACCGTGTCTCTCTGATGAGTCTCTCCAGAAGACGAAAGGCCTAGGAGCAGGCAATACATTTGCCTTCGAGAGGGATTACGATAGTTTCCTCATGCAGCTAGCGAAGAGTTTCATATTTCAAATATTTTCTTAATTTTATGTTCCCAGTGTCACTCCCCCCCCCCCCCCCCCCCCTCCTTAAGTTCAAATCTATGCCAAGTCATTAATGTGATGACGGAGGGGTTGTCGGCCTGCGCTCGTTTTGCCCCCACTATCAGATTGTTCGTCTTTGTAATTGTCTGACTATAAGGCTGTGCCAGTCTTGAATAAAACTTACTGAGTTAGATTTTCTTGTGGGAGCAAGAGTTACCCTACTTGTTTATTGTTCCGTGTTTTTGGCTTAGTCTGCAATAGTTAGAACATAAACTCGGCTGCGTTTAATTCACGTTGAATCTCCACGTTCCCGCACGAAAGGGGGATATGCCAAGGGGGATAACCTACTCTGGGGGTGGGAGTGCGGGGTAAGCGGCAGATCAATCCTTCACTGATGCCACCAAACAGCGTCGAAATGGCCTGGCACACGCTTGTGGTTTTTCTTGCTTGAAATACCCTTTCTTCCCTCCGTTTATACTCCTTCCTCGCCTTCTTTTTGGTGGTGATGGAGGTGGTAGTGTAACTCATACTGTTGACATCATGTCGGTTGTTGCTGTCGCTATGTTGCTCTTGTTCTGTGGTTGTGGTTGCATTTGTCTTGGTGGTGGTGGTGTACTGATACTTTGGCCATTGAAAGAATGTCAGTTGCTGCTCTCTTTATGTTGTTCTTGTTCTATGTGTGCGAGTGCCCCGTCTTGGTGGTAGTAGTGGCGGTATAAACTGATGCTTTTGCTATGGACATCATGGCGGATGTTGCTGTGGTTGCGTTGCTCTTGTTCTGCGGTTGCGCTTGTTGTCGTTGCGGCACCAGCTCAGTCTGCCGTATTGTTATGATTTGTTGGTTGTGTCTTCGTTGTTGTTGATGTGGCTGCTGCTGTCGTTGTTTCATTGCTGTCGACGTTGTTGCTGTAGGTACGTGTACTTGGTAATGTGGCTGCTATGGTTGCCTTTTCTAAATTCTTTTTTTTTAAGTTGATACTGCGCGCGCGCGCGCGCGGCGCGCGCGCGCGTGCGTGTGTGTGTGTGTGTGTGTGTGTGTGTGTGTGTGTGTGTGTGTGTGTGTGTGTGTGTGCTTTCCTCCTTCTCCTCCTCCTCCTCCTCTGTCTTCTTCTTCTTCTCCCCTTATCACCATTGAGAGTTGTTGTTTGCCAAAGCTCGGGGCTCTATAAAAAAAAAAATTTCCAGTCCACACTGCAAAATCAGTCCTTTTTTTTTTTGCTGCGTTGTCATCCGTCTCCTCCCTCAGATATTCCTGGGAGGATTCTTTCAGCAGATTACTGAATCTTGTTACATGGTCAAACTTTTCTCTTTTCTTTTTTCATAACTGATGTCGTTGTTCTCATACGGTCTAAGCTGTTGCTGGATGGTTTGACGCTTTCGTTCATCAATAGTATTAAGATCAATATTTCTGATGTTTAGTATCTATCTGCCTTGAGTTCTTTCCAGATGCTCTGTGTAGGTCAGTTTACCGCATAATTACAGGAAGATGGAATATATCCTTGCAGGAGCTGATCTTGCGTTTTCCTGGTGATGGTATTGCCCTTCCAAACAGATTTTCATCTGGACAGTACTGATGTCGTCTTTGCTGCCCTGGAGTGGGTTTGTGGCTTAGATCTCTTCAAATCAAAGTCGATGGATGGGAGCCATAGGAAAGTGATTCCATACTTCAGTTGGTGTACGTTAGAGCTGCCTTCTGCCTCCCACCCTTTTCTACATATTCTTGGAACGCATCGTGATTGATGCACTTGGATTCCCGAAGACGGAGTATGGCTGCCTTAATGTGTATGGGTCTTCGCATCTTATACGTCACAAAGTCAAAACTTTATTTTGTTTTCTGTCTGATATTGCCTGTCCTAAAAGACAGACAAAAAATATATAGGACAAAGAAAAACACCCAAACAGAATAAATGTGTATTAGTAAAAAGATCAGATGAGGAACCGAAATAAACGAGTGCTTCTAAAATGCTATAAATAACTTGATAAAGAAGTAAGCAAACGACCGAGGAAATTAGTACATCAATTACGTGAATATCTAGACAAGCAAATAGACAAACAAGCAGATCGACCTATCAATGATTACTACAAAATAACTAACCATTAATCAACAAATTGACTGGTTGATCAAGTGTATCATTTCTGTTACCAATATACGTATTGTACAAAACTACATTTCATTTTCAGATAATGTTTTTGCACTCCTTCTTTCATCTTCCTCCTCCTTCTTCTTATCAAAAGTGGCTGAACGGAGGGAAAAGACAAATATTTTGCAAATCCGATGTACCATCTTAAAACGAATTTTGATTTGACTGCAACAAACAAAACATTTTTAATTCTATTCTAAGACTGGTAAAAAAAAAAAACCCAAAAAAAACAAACACCCCCCAAAAAACAACAACAAAAAACAACACACACACACACACACACACACACAAAAACAACACAAAAAAAACATGTAACAGAACCTGGCTGTTGCCAGAATCAGGTGAAAAAGACCAGAGGCGTAAAAACAAAAATGAAAGCGGGGTAAGATCTAAATGTTTCAGTTTCAGGTTCATCAAGGAGCTGTCACTGCGTGCAGACTAGTCCATATACGCTACACCACACAAGTTTCGAGATCACATTGTGCATGATTGAAAGCTGATGGATAATGAATTATTGACCGAGATGAGGGAGTTAAAGGAGGTCTCATGGCTATGACTTCACCAAATGTCTGACCTACGTTTTAGCGCAACGCGCTGGTCAGACGTTGGGTACATATCTGACATTCACAGTGCCATTGTTATTCATTGTATGTGTTGTGGTGAGAGTACACGTGTGTGTATGTGTGTGCATGGATAGGTGGACACGGGCCCATGAGTGTGCGTGCCAGTGTATGCGGCGTGTGTGTGTGTGTGTGTGTGTGTGTGTGTGTGTGTGTGTGTGTGTGTGTGTGTGCGTGCGCGCGCGTGCGTGTGTGTGTGCTCCCGCGCGCGTATATGTATGCATGTGTGTGATCTGTGGGCTTGTTGAGAGCATGCTTCTCTATGCACGTATGTTCGCATGTCTGTACGCGTTGTGTGTGTGTTGTGTGTAAATATATGCGCCTGTGTATATGGACATATACGCCTCTCTCTCTCTTCTCTCTCTCTCTCTCTCTCTCTCCTCTCTCTCTCTCTCTCTCTCTATCTCTCTCTCTGTGTGCGTGCGTGCGTGCGCGCGTATGTTCCGAATTCCGTACATACTTTGTCATATTCATTTTACTGTCTGATTTTATACATGCTAATTATTGTACGTTTTAGTACATTTCCATTTCAAATCATTACATTTCATGCTGTTCCCCTCTCCCTTCCATCCTCTCTCTCTCTCTCTCTCTCTCTCTCTTTTTTTTGCCCCCTTCCCCCCTCCCCCAATTTCAACTCACTTTGCTTAATACCTTCTACGTATTTTCATGCCTTACGAAAAATGATTACATGTTGTGCCTTGCTCTCCTCTCTCTGCGTGCGAGCGTGCGTGTATGTGTGTGTGTTCAAAATATGCACGTACTTTGTCATATTCACTTCACCGTCTGTTTTCATACATGCCGATCTTGTACGTTGTAGTACATTTACATATGTTCCCCAGCCCATCTATTTACCCCCACTTACTCCTTCTCTTCATTATTGTTATTCTCATTTTTTATTTTTATTTTATTTTATTATTATTTTTATTATTTTGTTTATTATTATTCTTAATGTTTCCATTTTCCTTCTATTTTCATTTGATGTTCCTCTATGATTACATGACCGCTTTGCTTGCTTCTTTGCTTTCTTACATTAATTGATTTCACTGCATGTTGTAGTCTCTACTCAGGGCGAGGACTGGATGTAAAAAAGCACGTCAGTGCTTATCTATTATCCTCGTAAATAAAGAATTTTGTCTTGTCTCCTCTCTCTCTCTCTCTCTCTCTCTCTCTCTCTCTCTCTCTCTCTCTCTCTCTCTCTCTCTCTCTCTCCCTCTCTCTCTCTCTCTCTATCTATCTATCTGTGCGGCGCCTTTGTGCGTGTGTGAATATGTGTGTGTGTGTGTTGGGGGGGGGGGGGGGGGGGCGCTCGTGTGTATGTGTGTGGAATCGTGTGCGCGCCTGTACGCGCGTGCGTGCGTGTGTGCGCGCATGTACGTGTGTATGAAAACGAATGCTCAGAGAGATGACATAGTAATGATATATCAGTAACAACAAACAACAACAACAACTTTATTGAGCATTCTTTGATGTTTTGTAGATCAGACCGTCAACTGCCGTGTCTGCCGAGGTCTGCAAAGCCTTTAACGTAAACATTATACAAAACAGGGGAGGTGAGAAGAACCTTGAGGTAATCCCATGGAGAGTTTATGAGGTTCAGACATGCAGTCTCCAAATCGTAGGATGACGGTTCGCTACTGAAGTGCTGCTGCTGCCCATCGTGTGAGTGTCCTGCCGACTCCACAGTCAAGGAGTAGTCCCATGAGAAGCGAGAACTGGACTTTGTTGTATGCATTAAGTCTGAAAGTTCGCAGAATCTTGGTACCAACGCAGTATCACTGAGTGTGAACCTTACAGGCAAGCAGTTAATGCTGAGTTTACAAAAGTAAAGGGGGAAAAACGCAATCGTTTCTACCTCCAGTGTGTGCTTAACTTTGGGGATGCAATTTCATTTGGTTTTCACTCAAATGTGTACGTTCGTTAGTATCGTTTTTGCTTTATTCGACATTGATGCGTGCAAAATGAAAACGTTAGTTTGATTTACAACCGTAAAGCATTTAGAGTACTTACTTCCCTAGATATGAGATTGAAAAGTACACTGCCAGATAATAAACGAAATATGAAACATCAGTTTAGTCACGAAATGCCAAATTAAACTTTCGACATAGTAGTCTTGGAATGCCAAATCAAACTTTCGACATAGTAGTCTTGGAATGCAAATTAAACTTTCGACATAGTGGTCTTGGAATGCCAAGTCAAACTTTGGACATAGTGGTCTTGGAATCCCAAGTCAAACTTTGGACATAACTATGTGCTGGATGATGATGCGCTGGGGTACACAGGGATTTCATATGTTGTTGTTATTGTTGTTCATGATAATGATATATTTGTTAATTAAAGAGGGATTCCAACGTCCCCTCCTTCCTCCTGTCTCTCAGCCCCTCTCCATCCCCCCTTCTCCCTTCCACCTCACCCCCCCCACTCCCTCTTCACCTCATCTTCCATCATGCTTTTGTTTGCACCGGTAAGTTGAAAAAAACACACAAAAACTGTCGTTTGAAACAAGATTCAAAAGTCTGCATATGTAACTATTTTTGTGAACGACAGTTTGTCTGTGGTGGCCACGAAACAAAGCAATTGATGTGTCTGTCCAGTGTCCAGCTGTAACAAGACCGTCTCCGACTGCCCCTCCGTGGGCTTCCTGGGCAAGGACTGTCAATGCTGGTGCCCGGGCGCCCCTTACAAGGTCTGCGACGGCACAGAGACGGAAGATCCAGGGCCTGGGGGTGTCACTGGCGGACAAAGTGAGTATAGTGTAGTGACGCCGTTTGAAATGATTGTTGCGGGTTCAGAGACTTTCGACTCTGTGCACGTTCGCTCTGTGAAAGGGACGAAATCAATTCGTGACACGTACACACACACACACACACACACACACACACACACACACACACACACACACACACACACACACACACTCTCTCTCTCTCTCTCTCTCTCTCTCGCTCGCTTTCTCTCTCTCACTCGCACGCTCGCGCGCGCGCACACCACACACACACACACACACAGAGATAGAGAAAGAGAGAGAGAGAGTGAGGGGGTGAGAGAGAGGAAGGGAGTGAGAGAGAAGGAGAGAGAGGGGGGGGGTAAGGATATCGGAAAAGGGGGAAAGAGCGATGGGGGAAGAAGGGAGAAAGAGGAGATCCAAATAGAGAGAGAGAGAGAGAGAGGAGAGAGAGAGTGGAGGGAGAGAGGAGAGAGAGAGAGAGGAAAGGGAAGGAGGAGGAGGAGAAGAGGAGGAGGAGGGAGAGAGAGACAGAAGGAAGTGTCGGGTAGGAGGAAGGGAAAGGAGAGCTGGAGGAGGAGACGGAACAAAAGAGATATGCGAAGAAAGAAAGAGACTCAAGACTCAAATGTTTTATTCTTAAAGGCCATAGCCCCTTAGAATGGGGATGTACGTCATAATCATGTCGCAGATTGATCTTGGTTTTTCTTTATGTTACTACATAGTTCGCTTTTTGAATGCTTTACAACTAGGTTAATTTGAAAAGGCAAGGATTATTGAAGTACTTTCGTGAGATGAATTCCTCTCTAAGTTCGTCCAATACTGGACAAGCCAATACAAAATGAACTTCATCCTCTTTTGCATTTCGACATGGTGGACAGATCAAATTTCTACACATGACTGTCTGTAACGAAAGTAGTGAGTAAAGAGATCGGAAACACCAAATCTAAACTTAGTCACGATTACGTTTTAGATGTTTGTCCATTTTCATTGATATATAGACAGGTGAACATCGTAAATTATTAAACGTTCTATATATTCAAATCTGTCGCTGTTCTGTACATGACAATTCCAATTTTGCCAACTGCAGTCAACGAATATCTGGATTAAAGCACTCATATCACCAACACCTTGGTTCATCCATACAAATCCGAAACCGTATTCACACAGTTTAATTCTCACAGTCACCCAGTTTTTCTTACCTCTGTCGTCCAATTCTAACAACATTCAATATACTTTATATGGAAATCTGTGATCTTGCATCCGAGCGATTTTCATTATTTAGCAATGATAAATTCTTTAGTATGCACTAGTAACGCATTTTTTTGCTCTGCTGGCCAAATCTTTGCAAGCGAAGACAAAACTCGAAAGCGTTGAGAAGTATATTCCTAAGTATTTATACACATTGACACCAGGCATTGTAGACCCATTGTACGTCCATCTTTCTCTCGCTGCTAGATATCCGCCCTTTCTAATACAATTATATTACTTTTTGCCATATTAACCTTTAATTCTAATGAAGCAGCAACTATTTGCAAAGTATTTAACTGGGTTTGTAACCCAACCACTGTTTCTGACACCAAGACGACATCATCAGCCAAAAGAAGAATGAAAATTTCCAAAACGTCATTTATGAAATTTGCACCTTGCCTTCCACAATGTATAACTTCCTGTGTTAGTTCGTTAATGAATAAAGAAAACAGGGAAGGGCTACAGACATCGCCCTGTTTCACACCAGAAGTGCAATTTATATAGTCTGTTAGAGCAGCAGCAGATCGCACTCTTGCCTTTACACAATTATACATACTTATAACACATTTATAAAATTTTCCATGGATACCATTTTACAACAGGATAAGCAACAGCAAGGTTCTATGACTGAATCAAAAGCCTTCTCGAAGTCAATAAATGCAACATATAATTTATGATTTAAACAACTGTTTTTGTATAAATGCCATTAGTGTGAATATGTTCACACTAATGGCATTTATACAAAAACAGTTTTGTTTAAACTCTCTCTCTCTCTCTCTCTCTCTCTCTCTCTCTCTCTCTCTCTCTCAATCTCTCTCTCAATCTCTCTCTCTCTCTCTCAATCTCTCTCTCCTCTCTCTCTCAATCTCTCTCTCTCTCTCTCAATCTCTCTCTCTCTCTCTTTATCTCTCTCTCTCTTTATCTCTCTCTCTCTCTCTCTCTCTCTCTCTCTCTCTCTCTCTCTGTCCGCCTGGGGGATCTTGAACTGTGTTCAGAAGAGAGACACACGGTTCATTTGCTCTGCAGTTAACAGTTAATAATTGCTGATTGAGACGTTACGTCACCCAAGTCTTCGTATGGTAGCTGCTAAGGTACCATGCCTTCTGGATATCAAGATTTCCGCGTACGATGTGGATGTTATGTGCCTATCTTTGTGGCTTTCATGTTGAAGCGGGCAAGAAACAGAGCCGACATGCGAAAGAGGACATTGAGAGTTCGGAGCATTGCAGACAGTGTAGTTGTTGGCTCCCTCCTCATTTACTTGTTTTGGGGGAGTTTTTTTTTTTTTTTTTTTTACTGTGGTGCGGTGATGTTGAGCAAAACCTGGGCCAACCAAGAGCACTCTGCGACAGTCCAGCGTGGCCAGTGGAGCGGGACGAAGGACCAGTACGGACAGATCTGCCAGCATCTCATCCAGCACTCCCACTGCTGCGTCGTCTGCAGCAGAACCCACCATGATGGATGTCAGGTCCATGCTTCAGACTCTCAATGCAAAGGAAAGGAAGGGAAGACAGAGATGAAAGAATTTCGTGACGGTTTTGCTGCCCTACACGGTGACGTGGAATCCCTGAAGGAAGAGGTGAAGGACCTTCAGTACGAGAACGCGGACCTGTGCCACACCAATGACACCATGACAAAGAGGATCCAGTACTTGGAGAGGAAGACAGACGATCTGGAGGGACGGTCGAAACGGAACAACGTCATCTTTTATGGACTTTCCCACAGAGACAGCGAAGACACTGCAAGACTGTGAAGGTGTTGTGAAGGATCTGCTCAAGGAAAAACTTGAAATCAGTGATGCTATCCAATTCGACCGTGTTCATCGTCTAAATTCGAAGCCGAATTCTCCAGTTATCGGACGATGCACCTTTTTCAAGGACAAGGAAAACCTGTTAAAGACAAAACAAAAGCTAAGAGGTACACAGCGTTCTTTGGAGAGACTTTTCGTTCCGAGTTAGGGAAATAAGGAGAGAGCTTACCCCTCATCTCAAGAAAGCACATAGGGAAAGCGTGCCACTATGGTGTTCGACCATCTCCTTATTGATGGTTAAAACGTTTGGACAAGTCGATGGACAAAATCTCCGGGAAATTAAATAGGGGGAAGGCCTGCCAGCAGTGACACCAGCAACTGAACTGTGCACGCTTAATACTCACGCAAAACGGGCACGGAGTATTACAGAAAGGGAGTCGTGTGCCGTGAAAACATGAGCACGATGACATAGTTAACATTGGGTTGCCCGGGGTGAAAGGGCGGCGGTCAGATAGGATCACGGATAAAAAGAACGCCCCGATTTCAATCATTCTTCTAATAGTGTTTGGTTTCTTCTTTTGATAATGTTGTTTTTTTTCATTCTTGTACTTTAAAAAAAGGGAAAGGGTTTGTAATAAACGGGGAAGAAGATGAAAATGTCTACAATAAAAGTAAAAAATTGATGCGTTTCATAAAGTTAAGGGGGAAAAAAAAAAGGGGGTGCGGGTTTGTATAAAAAGGAAAAAAAGTGATGCCCAGTGGGGAAAAAGTGATGTTTGCGAGAGTGTACTTGAAGGCGGGATGCCCACGGAAAAAAGTTGTTGATATGAAGGAAAATTTTTTTATCGTTTATTTTCTCATTACACGATTTGCTTGGGATTGTAATAGTTTTCTTTTTTACACTGGAATTTTTAATGGATTCCTTTCTAAAATTCTTTAAAAAAGATGTTTTGTGTATTATTAAAAAATTCGAACTTTTTATGTTCTTTAAAAAAGTTTGTAGAGAATTGACGTTTAAATTTTCAAAAATATCCCTTTGTTTATGAAACCGGGCGTTAAAACTTTAAAATCAAGGGAGCGTTTCCGGGGGGCCCTTATGGCCTCGTTTGGAAAATAAAGATGTTCCCTTTTTCATTCATAAAATCAGTGTTTCCCCCCCTGTGTTTTTTTTCCTGATTGAAAAAAATTTTATTTGGTTTTATCAGAGTGTTTTTTTATGTGTGTTCGTGTTTTCCCACTTAAAAGGTCCCTTTGTATACTTACTTAAAATATTGAAAAAACGGATTAGTTCCCTTGAAGAATGAATTGTTGACTTTTATACTTGAAATGTTATCTTGCATGTGATTTTTTCGGTGATTTATACATTTAGAACTGAAAATTTTTTTCCCCTGTTTTTTTAACATGATGAAAAAATTTTGGGTTTACAAATGGGAAAAGTCGTCTGATATTTTTGGCAAAAAAACGGCTGCCCCGGCAGCGAACCCCTGCGGGAAAACGTTTTTTTTGAAAATGTGCGCTGCTCCGGGTTTTTAAAAGGAAGATAAAATTCCCTTTTCTTTTGTGCTGTAAAACTTTAAAATTGATTTACCAAAACAATATGTATTTAAAATTCTATAAGCCCCCAGCAAGTTTGGGGACTCTATTTACTTTTGGGCGTCAAAAAATGAAAACACTGTAAAATGGTATAAATTATTCTTGTAAAAAAGCTTTTTAAATACAAACCTGAACCCTTGCCCTTAATATCTTAAAATATGTGTGCAAAAAAAATTATGACTTTGTGTTTTGTTTCAAAAGAAAGATCCCACATTTTTTTGAAAAGTTTTTCCAATGGAAAGTGTACCCTATCATGAGGGGCAAGGCTTTTGCATGACAAATTTACCCGAATCGGGGAATTTTGCGTTTATCTGTGCTGTCTCTTTTGTTTTTGTGTGCCCCGCGCCTCCGCCCGCCCGTCTGTCGTCTGTCTGTCTCTCTCTTTTTTTTGCGGGGTTTTGACCCTCTCTCTTTTCCCTTTCTGAGTGTGTGTGTTTTGTGTGTGTGTGTTCCCACCCCCCCCCTTTCCCCACCCCCTTCAATTCTCTCTGACCCTGCCCAATTCTGTGACACAGAAGGGGTTTCCTACCCTCCCGTGTTTCCCCAAAGTGAACTGCCCCTTGGGGGCCCGGGGGGGGCATGTTTTAAACCCCTCACCCCACTGCCTAAATGTATACCAGCTGTAAGCTGCCCTGTCAGCAGTGTGGTGAATCCAGGGGTTTTCGAAGTTTTTTTCCCCCCCTTGTTTTTATTCTGTGCGGGGGAAGTTTTTGGGTCAGAAGACAGAGACAGAGAGCTTGAGAGGAAGGAGGGAAAGAAGAAAAAGAGAGAGAGAGAGGGGGGGGGGTGGGGAGGGATTAAAGGAAGGGGGGAGAGAGAGGGAGGAGCGAGGCACAGGGGAGGGGGGAAAGGGGGAGGGAGAGAGGGGAAAGGGGAGGGAGGCGGGAGATGGGGGGGGGGGGGGGAGAAAAAATTAAGGACAGCCCCCCCAGGGACCCCAGGTGAGAGGAAGGGGGAAAGGGAGAGAGAGGGAGAGAGCGAGGAAGGGGGGGAGAGATGGAGAGGAAAAAAGGGAGGGGGGAGAGAAAAGAGAAAGGGAGAGAAAAGAAAAGTTTTGGGGGAAAAGGGGGAAAAGAGGTGGGGGAAAAAGGGAGAAAGAGGAGAAAAAAAGAGAGAGGGGGAAAAGGAAGGGAGGGGGCACAAAAAGGGAAAAGTGTCGGGTGGGAGGGAAAGGGCAAAGGAGTTGGGGGAAGGTAGCCCAAAAAAAAAAGGATTTTGCAAAGGAGGAGGGGGGAAAGAGAGAGAGGGGGGGGGGGTCGGGGGAAAAGGAGAAGGGAAAAAGGGTGAAGGGGGGGGAAAGGAAAAGGGGAATTTCTTGTGCATCGTTTTTAGAAAAAAAAAAATTTAAAGCGAAGGGCACAGAACAGGATTTTTTTTTTAATTTTAAAAGAAATGTACAGAAATCTCCTCTTCTCTCTCTTCTCTCTCTCTCTTTTCTTTCTCTCTTCTCCTCCTCTCTCTCTCTCTTTCTCTGTGTGTTTTGTGTGTGTGCCCGTGTGCTTTGGGGGACTGTCTGTTTTGTTGCCTCCGCTTCTCTCTTTGTCTTTCTCTCTGTATTTTTTGCGCCCCCCTCTCTCTTTTCCCTTTTCTGTGTGTGTGTGTGTGTTTTGGGGTGTGTGGTGTGTGTTGGGGGAGAAGAGAGGAGAGTGGGGAGGGGAGAGGAGAGGGGAGAGAGAGAGAGAGAGGGTGGGGAGGGTTTAAATTATCAGTACATTTAAAGATGTGATTTGTTTATAATTACAATTTTGATTTTTTATTTGATCTATGAATTTTAAAATGTTTCCCTTTTAGACCCCTTTTATGATTTTTATATTTTTCGGGTTTTACTTTTGTTATTTTGGTTTTTTTTTTTATTATATTTTTCTATGTTTTTAAATGCCCCGTCCCACGGGCTTGTTAATCGACATTTAAACGGGTGTCCAGTCAGCAGATTGAGAGAGGCGAGAGGAGAGAGAGAGAGGGAGAGGGGAGGGAGAGAGGGAGGGGTGTGTTGTGTGTTTCTTTCCCACCCCCCCGCCCCCCAGCCCTTTTAATTCTTTTTCCCTGAGCCTGCCCAATTCTGGGACACAAAAAGTGGCCCAAACCCCTTGCGGTTTTCCCGGGACGTAAAACTGTCCGATGGGGGGCCGGGAAAGCGGGGCACTGTTTTAAAACCCCTTATACCTCCCTTTCATGTTCTCCCAAAGCTGCAGGCGCCCTGTAAAAGCGTGGGTGAGTGTTTGGACATTTGAGACAGAGACGGGGGAGATTGAGAGAGAAGGGGGGAAGAAGAGGGGAGGGGGGGGGAGGGGGAAGGGGGAAGGAGGGGGAAAGAGAGAGAAAGAGGGAGAGCGAGGCACGAGAGAGAGGGGAAGAGCGGAGAGAGAAGGGGAGAGAAGAGAGAGAGAGGAGGAGAGAGACGGACAGAGAGAAAAAGGGGGGGAAGTAGAGAGAAAGAGGGAGGGGAAGGGGCAAAGGGAGGGAGGGAGAGAGAGAGAGGAAGGGGGGGGAAAGGAGAAGAAAGAGAGGGGGGGAAAGGGAGAGGTAAGGTTATGGGAAAAGGGGGAAGAGGTTAGGGGAAAAAAGGGGGAAAAAAAGGGAAAAAAAAGGGAAGGGGGAAGAGAGGAGAGAGAGAGGGGAAGGGGAGAGAAGGAGAGAGAATAGAGAGAGTGGGAGAGGAGAGAGAGAGAGGGGAGAGGAGGAGGAGGGGGAGCCAGAAAGGAAGTGTTGGGGGGGGGAAGGGAAAAGGCCTTTAGAGGGGGGATGGAAAAAAGAGGATATCGGGGAGGAGAGAGAGAGAGGAGAGGAGGGGAAGAGAGAGAAAAGAGAGAGAGGGAGGGGGGAGGAGGGGCAAAAAGGGAAAGAGTGAGGGGAAGGAGAAAAAAAAAAAGAGGTGGAGGGGGAGGGGGGAAAGGAATTTTTGCGCGTAAGACGGGAAAAAACACAAAAGTTCGCGGGGAAAACAGCCCGGGTTTCTTTCCCTTTAAAACAAAATGTCAAAAACCCTCTTTTTCTCTGTTTTTCCCGGTTTGTGTCTCTCCCCTCTTGTTTTGTACTTGTGTGTGTGGGGGTCACTGTCTGTCTCTCGGGTCTGTTGTCTGTCTGTCCCCTTCTCTCTTTTTGGTTTATGTGTTTGAAACTCCCTTTTCTCTTCCTTTCTCTGTGTGTGTGTGTTTGTGTGTGTGTGTGTGTTTTTGTGTGTGTGTGTGTGTGTGTTTTGGTGTGTGTTGGTTTTTGTGTTGGTGTTGGTGTTGTTGTTGTTGTTGTTGTTCTTCTTTTTTCTTCGATTTAAGTCTTTTCATTTTTAAAGTGATTTTAGCCCGGGAAAGTGAGCGTTTACTTGAAACATGTGTATGTGTGTTTTAGTATCCCTGCGTGCTTGAAAGTGTGGTTCGTGTGGTGTTGTGTGTGTGCGCGCGCGCGCGGTGTGGGTGTGTGAAAATCCCTGTGTGTGCACGCCTGTGTGTAGGGGTTAAATATTAGGGGAAAAATATCCCAAAAAGAAAAATCCCCCCAGAAAAAAGCAAAAATTAACCAAAATAAAACCTGCAATGTCTAAACAAAACGGTCAAAAATTGAAGAAATCTTAAAAAGACCCCACGGGGACTTATCTTTAATTTTCCCTGAACCCCAAAGTTCAAAAGAATAAGGTTTTTGGGAAAAAATGCTTTTTGTTTTCCTTTTTCTAAATTTTTGTAAAAGATGTTTTCCAAAATAAGGACAAAAGTAAAAAAATTGTGGTTTTTACAACTATCAACGCCCCGATAAATTTTTGATGTTTTTTTTTTGAATTTGGGTTTGAAAGTTTTTAAAACCTGCCCGGTAAAACATTTTTCTTCTTTTTCCCAAAATTGTTTTATTTTTATTTTCCCGCCGCCCCCACTTTTTTCCCCCTTCTTTCTTTAATGACCTGTGATAAAGACTTGTGGGTAAGCCACCCCCATAAGCCCTGGGGGCTGGTATGGTGTTGGGAAAATGTTTCCTTCGCTGGGGGAGTGGTGTTCTCACGGGTTGGTGAGTGATGTTTTCACCGTCTTGTATGGCCCCCCCCCTTTTTGTTTTGGTCTCAACTCAGGTGGTGTGTTTTTAAAATTTTTTACAGCTTCAGGATTTGTTTTCCCCAAAGCATTTGGGGTGGGGTTGTTAATTTTTGGGACGCTTCAGGATTTGTCCCCCCCGCGTTTCTTCGAAACCCTTGTTATCCCCATGCGAAATGGGGGGGGGGGGGGGGGATTTTCACTTTTTTGCGGGTGGGTCTGTGCTGTGTGTCCCCAAAAACACTAAAATCATGGTCTCTTTTTTGCAGGGCTGTCATGTGTTTTTTGGACCGATAGGCCCCGGGCGTGGGTTCCCCAAAGGGATACACGCGGCTGACTAAATATTTCTTTTCTCATTGTCACCCCTCTCTTCAACTTTTCCCCCCCTTCCCCTCCCCCCCAAATGAAATTCCCTTCTGTCCCTGCATTGGTCTTTTTTGGTTTTGGATCTGTTTTTTGTAAGATGCTTTTGCCGTCTTCCCTGATCTTTCCACAATTTTTATCTTCAGGTTTGTATTCTTTTTACATCCTGGTTTTTTTCCCTCTGTGGAGTGGGGGGTTTTGAGGGTAAAAAAAATTCACGGTCTTGTTCCCCCCCCCTTTTTTCCGTACCATTTCCTTTTTTGTTCTTTTTTCTTTTTTTTGGTCTTTCCCCTTTCCCAATTTGTTTGGGTCTGAAACAGTGGCTTTCTCCTTTTCCTTTTCTTTCTCTTTTATAGAGTTGTACGCTTCAGTCCCCGATCTCCACCCTCTTCTCAAAACCTTTTTAACATGGGGGGGAAAACTTATTTTTTCATGTATTCTTTCCCAAAACCCATTGGGGTTTAATTTTAATCTAAACCGTAAACGGTTTAAAGTCATTCATTCATTTATGTGGTGTGGTGGTGTGTGTGTGTGTGGTGTGTGTGTGGGTGTGTGTGTGTGTTTCTCTCCCACCCCCCCCCCGCCCACCCCCCCTTAATTCTCTCTGAGCCTCCCAAATTTCTGTGGCACAGGAGTGGTCAGGCCTGCGGTGTTTTCCGACGTGAACTGTCCGATCTGGGCGGGGGGGGCACTGTTTAACCCCTTAAAATTTACTGCCTAAGGGGTGCAGCTGCCAAACTGTCCTTTTCCAAATGTGCCCGGGCAGTGTTTTGGGCAAAGAGCCCGAGCAGAGATTGAGGATTTGGGGGGGAGGGGAAAGGGGAGAGCGAGGGGGGTGGAGGGAGGGAAGGGAGGGGGGAAGGGGAGAGGGGAGGGGGGGGGGGGAGAGCGGGCCGGAGAAAGTGAGAGAGGGGGAGAAAGGGGGAAGAGGAAGGCCGAGCGAGGGGGGGAGAGAGGGGAAGGAGAGAGACAGCCCACCCGACAAAAGGGGGGGAAGGGGGAGAGAGGAGAGGGGAGGAGAGCAAGGGGGGGAGGGACAGGAGGGAGAGGAAGGGAAAAGGAGAGAGAAAGAGAGGGGAGGGAGAGGTTTTGGGTAGGGAAAAGGGGGAGTTTGGGGAGATAGAAGAAAGGGGGTTTCCCAAAGGGGAGAGGAGAAAAAGGAAAAGAGGCGAGAGAAGAAAAAGAGAGAGGAAGGGGATGAGGAGAGGGAGGAAAACCCAGGAGAGCGGGGGGGATGACGGAAAGGAAGAGGTTTGGGGGGGGAAAGGGCAAAGGAGGGTGGTGAGGGGGGGGGGGGAAAGAGGATTTTGCGAAGAGATGAGGAGGGGGCGCGGGTGGGGGGTGGAGGAAAAAAGGGGTAGGAAGAGTCCGGGGGGAAAGGGGAAAAAAGGGGAGTTGGAGGGGGGGGGGGGGGGGGGAGGGGAGAGGGGAGGGAATCATGGAGAAAGAAAAGAAAGAAGTTAGGAGGGAAGGGTGGGGGTTTTGGGGGGGAGGGAGGTTTGTGTTTGACAGAGGAAGGGTTTTAGGAGAAGGGAAGCGAAAATGAGAAGTGGGAGAGAGGGAGGAGAGGGGAAGGGGGGAAATAGAGGCCCGGGGGAAGAATGGGGGGGAAAAGGGTTTGGGGGGGAGGGGGGTCAGTTGACATTAGGAGGAGAGAGAGAAGGGGGGGGGGGAAGGAGGGGGGAGAGATCTGAAAAAAAGAACCCCCCGAAAAACATTATTCGAGGCAAGCATTTGTGAGGTCTTTTTTTTGATTTTTTTTTCTTTTCTTTTCCCTTTTTTTACTCCCCGTTATTAAAGCACAAGGGGTTTCTTTTTTCAATGGGAAAGAAAAAAGGGTGTCTTCTGTTTGTCCGTGGTCCAAAAGGGGTTCCAAATCGCTCCCGAAAAAAATATGGGAAAGGACTTTCTGAAAATTTGCGCCGTTTCTAACGGCCATAAAGGCCCCCTAAGGGTTTTCTTCTTTTTTGAATGTCTCGAAAATATTTGGGCCCATAATTTTACCTTTGAATTAAACCCAAATCCCCAAAGAAGAAAAATTTACTCACTCGTGCTTTCGACAAACCATTTGGCCCTCTTCCTCAGCGTTTTGTTGCTGGGCTGGGTGGAACTCGATTCGATCACGCGACCCTTTGGGGCATACCCAGGTCACGTGAAATGAAACAGTTTAAGGTAAAAAGGGGGGGGGGGGTGGGGGGAAGGGGGGTCCAAAGGGGGAGGTAGTACCTTTAGCAGGGGGGCTTGCCATGTCCTTTTTTTAGGGCAAAATCGTCTGCATGGTCCTCACCTGTCATCTTCCAACCCGTGGCTCCTAGAAATGTCGCATTTCAAAAGCGGCCCCTCCCCGGGGAACGGCTTTGGCAGGGGCCCCGGGTAAACCAGGTTGGGGGGAGGGTCCCCGGGGCTGAAAACCCCCGGGTGGTTAGGGTTTGGGCTGTGTCCGCCCTACGATGTGAAGAAAATGACTCCGGGGAACGAGGAAAAAAGTTTATCCCGGGATCCAAAAGGGGTTTTGAAGGCGGTGGCAGCAAAAATGGGTTGGGGGAGCGCTACGAGCAGGGGGTGACCCCTGAAAAAGTCTGATCCTCCACTGCAGCCTGGCCGTTTCCCCTTTTAAAGGTTTTTTTTTCCCTGCCCCTTACAAGGCTTCCCCCGGCCGAGGGTTGGGGTTACCCCCCTGCAACCCATTTTCCCACTTAAAAAATTTTACGGCCAGGGGCCCTTATGCAAATCATCCCGATCTGTCAAAAGCACCGGGTCCTCAAGTCCTTTCGGTGATGGGCACATGGCGAAGCAAAAAGGGGGAGAGGGCCCCTGGGAGGGTTTTAGTCACAAACCTGCCCCGTGGCGGTCCATGGGAGGTGGTCGGTTTTTTTTCCTGAATCGAGGGAACAGGGAGTCGGCAGCACCGTTTGGGGGATGGGCAGCCTCTTTAGGACAGCACTGCCCCCCCCCGCATGGGGGGGGGGCTAGAAAAAGGTGCCCCCAAAAAAATGCTTGCCCTTTTCAGTTGGTAAACTTTTCCCTGGTTGACAGGGTCATCCATTTTTTCGGTCGAAAAAAAAGCAAAAAAAAGCAAAAGAAAAATCCTTTTTGGAGCCTGGAACGTATTTGAACCCTTTAAAGGACAGAGCCAGTACGTCGAGACGGAGAGGAAAAAACCGCTTTTCGGAAAGAACTCCCCGCGATACCGAAAGCATTGCTGCAAATCAGGAACCCCCACTTGTGATGAAGGCTCCCTAAGAGAAAAGGGGGGTGGTACACTTTCTTTTGGGAAAGGGAAAGCCAAAGCCCAAGGGGCAGGATCCCTTTGGGGCTTGGGTTCGCCCTCAGGGGCAGCCCCGCTCCAAAAGCATACCCGTGCTCCCAGTTGGCCCTCAATGAACGCCATGAAATTGCTTTTTCCCCCCCAGCCCAAATAAGGGCACCTCACAATCCCATTGTGTATCACCCCCGCTCCCGAGCCCAGACGAAACCCCAAAAAGCTGTTCTACGAAAAACTTTACGGCCATAGGTTTAAAACCCCCCAAAAAGACCCAAAAAAGTCTCCTTTTGGGGGCTTTTAACCCAGAGTAGGAAGAGGGCTATAGCAGCTGGGGAAAGGGTTCTCGGCGGGGCACGGAGTAGGCAAGGTTTAACGACAACCCGGGCCCGTCCTCCTCAGCAAGTGTGCGGACACAGCCTCTGCATCCCCCAACAACCCTTTTTCAGGTTTGGGGACAAGTTCAAGACCCCCTGGATGCAACCCCAGGTCGAAAACACTGGCACATGATTGTTTTTTCATGGGAGCCAACGCGACATCAAAAGGCCCTCCGGGTGACCCGTCCCTGGGGGTGGTTGGGGAATGCTGGACTGACCCAGGGTGGTCGGGGGTTTAATGAAACCCGCACATAAACCCCCCCACACAGAAAACCCACCAAAAGGCCCGTCAGGGCCCCCTCAATGGGCCGCCGATGAAAGACCCGACCTGCCCCCCCAGTTCCAACAAAAACTTGAAAAACTCCAAGGCGGGGCTGAAACCCCGAAGATGGAAAAGAAAAAAAGGGGGCCTTTTTAAGGGGCCTGGTCCCCTGGCCCCGCCCCAAAAAAGGGCTCGGAGCAAAAAAAAAAGCCCAAAGGGAAGGGCTGGTTTGACGAGAAGATGAGAAGATTTAAAGAAGCCCTCCCTGCGAAAAAACAAGTCTTACCCTCGAAATGGGAGAATGACCATCGTCCGTCTTTCCCAAAAGCGAGGATTCAAAATCTCCAGACCAAAAAAGCAGACCCACCCACGTTGATGCGGGCCGTGGTTTGGGAGGACCCAAAGGGGAAATGAAGTCCAAGGCTTTTGCCCCACTCTCCCCAACGCAAGAAATTTTTTTAGATCGTTGAAGACGTCTTGGCCCTCGCATCCGGCTGCTCCCCGCTTCTGTCCCCGACGGGCGGCAACCCTGATCAAAGGGCCAAAAAGGGGCAAAACAAAGCGCTTTGGGAAAAAACCCTTCAGCAACCCGCTCAAAAGGGGCCCCCGTCAGTCGCCTTTGGATTTTCCCTTTAACCCCGATCCCTTTAGCAGCCGTTCCCAAAACAACTTGCAGTCCCCCCCACATTTTCAGAGAACCCGAAAGCAATCCTCCACGAGCTCCCGTTTTGGCATCGGAAAGGCGGAAAAACCTGCTGAGATTAAAGGCGGCCAAGGGCCCCCCCCGGCCCCCCAAAAGGCCTTTTACGTGTTTCCCGCGGAGTTTGGGAGGAGGAGAAGATGCCAGATGACTTCCGTGGGGGCCCCGATTGTCTCCCCCTTCAAGAAAAGGGAAGCAAAGCCGGGCTGTGGGAAAATACCGGGCATCTCGCTACTCTCCCTTGCTGGGAAAGATCTTTGCCCGAAACCATCCCCAAAGAATCCTTTACTGTTTCCCAGCAGAACCCCCGAGGCGCAGTTTCGGCTTCGACCCGCAAGCCTGTCGACATGATTTTTGCTTCAGACGCTTCAGGGAAGTGTTTTCGAACAAAACATGCCCCCATACTTGGGTTTTTATTGACCTGACCAAGGCCCTTTGACCGGTCAACCCGGGAAACCTTTGGGGCAGTCCTCGAGGCCTTTTGGGTGCCCCCAAAAATTTTTTTGAAAAAGATCAAATCTTCCATGATGGGATGACGGCCCGGTCCTTCCAGTGGGAAAAGTGACGGAAGCCTTTTAGAATCAGAATGGCGTGAAGCAGGGTGTTTTCTTAGCTCCGGACCTCTTCAACGTTTCTTCACCGCATTTCTTTTCCCACGCTGTCCAAAACCTGGGAAGGGGGTTACTTCCGTATCCCTTGGACGGCTCCCCCTTTTACCTTTTGTTTGCCTCACTGCCCAAGGGCAAAAAGGGATCAAAAATCTCCTTTTAAGAAGTCCCCTTTGCGATTGGGCCCGCGCATGGTTTGGGCCCCTGCAGAATCCGGATCGGGAAAAAGATGCTTTTACCCCTTCTCCTGGCTTCAAAAACTCTTCGGCCGGCAATCAGCCTCGGGAAAAACTGAGGTGCTTCACCAACCCCCCCCAAAACCCCCAACCCCTCCCGGGACCCACCATCGTCATTGACGACTCCCCGCTTGCGGGCGTTGAAAACCTTTCAGTTTTCTAGGAAAATACCATCTCCTGTGATGGCTCCCTGGACAGGGAAATTGTGCCCCAAAAGCAAAACAAACCAAGGCTGGGAAGTCCGCAACAGAGTGCTTTTCTTTTACCCCAAAAAAATTTGGCCCGCCCACAAAAATGAGAGTTTTAAACGCAGTGGTTTTTTGCCCCCTTTTCCTCTATGGGTGCGAATTTTTGGAAACTGACCCCAGGGCACGTTTAAGAAGCCCGGAGAACTTTCACCCTGCGAGCTCTTCGCTCCCTACTCCGGGAAACCATTGGAGGGGCCGTTTTTTCCAACCCCGAGGTCCTGGGGCCGTGTCACATACAAGTATCGAGTCCTGCTCATCAAGGCCCAGGGTTCGATTTGGGGGGGGATTCAACCGTATGGAAAAAGCCCCGATGGGCCCCCGGGGGCTGCTGTATGGAGAGTTTGCACGGCAAAAGAAACCAAGGGGCGCCCAAAAAAACCCGGGACCAAAGGGTCGGTTTAAATCAAATTTTTCCCGTGGGCTCCCCCAAAACCAAAAAAATAGGGAGTGGCCCCGTGACCCCCCCTCGTGGGGGGGCCCCCAATTCACAAAGCCGCTAAAAACTTCGAAAGTCCCCGGTCGGGTTTTTGTGCAAATTTTGGTTTGGGGCCATAGAACTTGGGTAATCCATCCCCCCGGGGGCAACCCGTTCCCTGTTTCTGTTCCAAAAGTAGTTTTAGCCCGTTTTCTTTGAGGCGTTTGAGTTTTCCCCTTTTTAGTTTGTGGGGGGAACTTGGCCGGGTCTTTCTGAAATTTGTAGGGGGGGTTCCTTTTTGGGGGCACGGTGATTTCCCTTGTGTTATTTTACCGTTATAGCCCTTTCTAACGGCCAAAACGGC
>JAFLJL010001749.1:0-32646 GCA_018398815.1 Conus ventricosus | reverse complement strand
ATGGATCTGTTCAGGCCGAAGTCGGAGCTGCAGTGGGCGGCGCACTGGTTGTTTACATGGTTAATACGACACTGGAAACAAAAACACAATAATACAGAGTATCACTCAGTCAGTCTCTTCACGCCGCCATGCGGCACAGTCTTGCCGGTCAGCTACATAGTACAAAGCATTTCAGCTGTGCGCTGGCCTCCTTCCTACCTTCTGCGCGTTACATGCTGTTGGCTTGCTGGCTCGCGCTGCGTGGTCAGTGACGGCACATAAAGCGGGAACCACACATAATCACAAACACATAGACTAGAATATTCCACTTTGTGCGCTCAGTAGAAGCACCACGCTTTCAGAGGTGCAAGTACTGAACTAAAAGAATCATAGCGTGTAAAAATTTAAGCACTCCATTCCGTGAATCACATAGAATATCCGAATATTCAGGACAGTGTTTGGACAGTGAGACAGAGACAGGGAGATTGAGAGAGAAGGAGGGAAGAAGAGAGAGAGAGGGGGGAGGGAGGGAAGGGGAGAGACAGAGGGAGAGAGAGAGAAAGAGGGAGAGCGAGGCACAGAGAGAGAGGGAGAGAGAGCGAGAGAGAGAGAGGGGGGGGGGGGGTGAGAGAGCGAGAGAGAGGGAGAGAGAGAGAGGAGAGAGAGAGACAGAGACAGAGAGAGAAAGGGATGGAAGTAGAGAGGGAGAGAGCGACGGAGGGAGAGAGAGGGAGAGAGGTAAGGATATGGGAAAAGGGGAAAGAGAGATAGGGAAAGAAGGGAGAAAAAGGAGATCCAAAGAGAGAGAGAGAGAGGAGGAGGAGGGGGAGCACAGAAAGGAAGTGTCGGGTTGGGGGAAGTGCAAAGAGACCTGGAGGAGGAGATGGAAAAAAGAGGATATCGAAGAGAGAGAGAGAGAGAGAGAGAGAGAGAGAGAGAGAGAGAGAGAGAGAGAGGAGAGAAAGAGAGAGAGAGAGAGAGAGAGAGCAGCGGCAGAAAGGAAAGAGTCACGTCAGGGGAAGGAAAAAAGAGGTGGAGGGGGAGAGGGGAAAGGGAATTCTTGTGCATCAGACATAGAAACACAAAAGTTCGCGAAGGAGCACAGAACAGGACTTCTTTACATTTGAAAACGAAATGTACAGAAATCTGTCTGTCTGTCTGTCTGTCTGTCTGTCTCTCTCTCTTTCTGTCCGTCTGTCCGTCTGTCTGTCTGTCTGTCTCTCTGTCTGTCTGTCTGTCTGTCTGTCTCTCTCTCTCTCTCTCTTTCTGTCCGTCTGTCTCTCTGTCTGTCTCTCTCTCTGTACTTGTGTGTGGGCGAGTCACTGTCTGTCTCTCTGTCTGTCTCCGTCTCTCTCCGTCTCTCTCTGTGGATATGTGTGTGAACTCCCTCTCTCTCTTCCTTTCTCTCTCTCTGTGTGTGTGTGTGTGTGTGTGTGTGTGTGTGTGTGTGTGTGTGGGTTGTTGTTGTTGTTCTTGTTCTTCTTCGATTTAACGTCTTTTCTCTTTAAAGTGATATTAGACAGGAAGTGAGCGTTTACTTGTATATGTGTATGTGTCTGTAGTATGCATGCATGCTTGCATGTGTGCGTTCGTGTGTATGTGTGTGTGTGTGTGTGTGTGTGTGTGTGTGTGGTGTGTGTGTGTGTGTGTGTGTGTGTGTGTGTGTGTGTGTGTGTGTGTGTGTGTGTGTGCGTGCGCGCGCGCGTGTGTGTGTGCATGCGTGTGTGTGCACGCCTGTGTCTATGTTAAATATTAGTGGAAATACTACATAAGAACAATCCTTAGAAAAAAGCAACATTAACAAATCAAACTGCAATAGCCTAAACAAAACAGTCTAAAATATGCAGAAATAATAAAAACGAGCCGACTGGACTTCTCATTAAGTTCTGAACAAAGTTCAAAAGAAATAAAGGTTCTTGGAAAATGCATTTAGATTCATCTTTTCTGAATTTTGACACAGCTGATTCAAAATAAGGACAAAAGTACAAAATATGTGTTGTTGTACAACTATCAACAGCCCCGCATACATACTGGATGTTTTTTATGAACTTGGTTTTTAAAGCGTTTAACCTAAGTCTGTAAAACAGTCTCTCATTTTCCAAATTGTTTTAGTTTTATCTTCAGCCGCCCCACTCTTCCACCATTCTTTCTTTCACTGACCTGTGATCAAGACTTGTCGGGTAGCCACCACTCATAAGTCTGGCTGTGCATGGTGTTGGAAACTGCTTCCATCAGTTGGTGAGTGACGTTCTCACAGGTTGGTGAGTGATGTTCTCACCAGTCGTGTAGGGCCCCCATCCTCTCTTGTGTTGAGTCTCAACTCAGGGGGTGTGTTGTTAAATTTTGACAGCTTCAGTGGTTTGTCTTCCCAAAGCAGTTTCTTCGTAACTTATCACCATGCTGTACTGGGAGGGGGGGGGGGGGGGGTCACTGTTGCTGTGTGTCTGTGCTGTGTTTCGCCACAACACTGGGAAACATGGTCTCTCTTTGCCAGGGCTGTCATGTGTTGTTGACCTCGATGGTGTCCAGTGCGTGCTGTCTTTCCAAGATACACGCGGCTGCACTCGCTACATTTTTATCTCATATGTCACACCCTCTCTTCTACAATTCCCCTTCCTCCTCCACACACCATGCAATTCTCTTCTGTGCTGCATCTAGGTCGTTTGTATGGATCTGATTTTTGTAAGAAGCTCTTGACCGTCTTCCCTGATCTTTCCCAAACTTTTATCTTCAGGTTTGTATTCTTTATTACATCCAGGTATCTTTTCCTCAGCTGAGAGTGTGGGGTTGATGGTACAAAGATCACTGTCTTGTTCCCTCCTTTCTTGTACCAGTCTTCTTTCTTTGCTCTTCTCTTCTTCTTTCTGTCTGTTCTTTGCCAGTGTTTAGGTTTTGTACAGTGGCTGTTTTTCCATTCCTATCTTTCTCTTTATAGAGTTTGTACGCATTCAGTGCCGATCTCCACACCTCTTCTCTGAACCTTTTCATCTAGTGGGAGAACTGTAGTCTTTTCATGTATTCGTTCAACATGCATTGTGGTAATTTTAATCTGACAGTAAAACGGTTTCAGTCAGTCATTCGTATGTGTGTGTGTGTTGTGTGTGTGTGTGTGTGGTGTGTGGGGTGTGTGTGTTTCTCTCCCCACCCACCCCCGCCCCCCAGCCCTCTAATTCTCTCTGAGCCTGCCCATTTCTGTGGCACAGGAGTGGTCCCGGCCTGCGGTGATTCCGACGTGAACTGTCCGATGTGGGCCGGGGCGGGGCCCCTGTGTTAACCCCTTATTCACTGCCTACATGGTCTGCCGCTGCAAGCTGTCCTGTCAACTGTGCGGGCAGTGTTTGGACAAAAGAGCCAGAGACAGAGAGATTGAGAGAGGGGGAGGGAAGGAGAGAGGGGAGGGGGGTGGAGGGGGGGAGGGAGGGAAGGAAGGGGAGAGAGAGGGGGGGGGGAGGAAGAGAGCGAGGCACGGAGAAAGTGAGAGGAGAGAAAGGGGAGAGAGGGCAAGAGACAGAGAGAAAAGGGGGGGAGAGAGAGAGAGAAGGAGAGAGACAGCACACAGAGACAGAAAGGGAGGGAAGGAGGAGAGAGAGAGAGAGGGAGAGAGCAAGGGAGGGAGGGAGGGAGAGGAAGGGAGAGAGAGAGAGAAAGAGAGGGAGGGAGAGGTAAGGATATGGGAAAGGGGAAAGAGAGATGGGGGAAGATAGAAGAAAGAGGGGATCCGAAGAGAGAGAGAGAGAGAGAGAGAGAGAGAGAGAGAGAGAGAGAGAGAGAGAGGAGAGAGAGAGAGAGAGAGAGGAGGATGACAGAAAGGAAGAGGTTGGTAAGGGGAAGGGCAAAGAGAGCTGGAGGGGGTGGGGGTGGGGCGGGGAAAGAGGATATGCGAAGAAAGAGAGAGAGGGGGCGCAGGGTGGGGGGTGGAGGAACAGGGATAGGAAGAGTCAGGGGAAGGGGAAGGGGAGAGTTGGAGGGGGGGAGGGAGAGAGAGAGAGAAAATCTATGGAGAAAAGAAGAGAAAGAAATTGTAGGAGGGAAGGGTGGGGGTAGGAGGGGGAGGAGAGGATAGATGTTAGACAGAGGAAGGTTTGAGGAGAAGGGAGAGCGAAATGAGAGAAGTAGGGAGAGAGGGAGAGAGAGGAAGGGGAAGTAGAGGCCAGAGAGCAGAGGGGAAGAATGGGTGAGGATGGGGCGAGAGGGGGGTCAGTTGACATTAGAGAGAGAGAGAGAGAGAGGAGGGAAGGGGGGGGGGAAGGAGGGAGGAGAGATCTGAGAAAGAACTCGAAAAACATATATTCGAGGCATATGCATTTGTGAGCGTCTTTTTCTTCGATTTTTTTTTCTTTTCCTTTTTGTACTCCCAGTTATTATAGAACAAGGGGTACTTTGCAATGGGAACGAAGAAATGCTGTCTGTCTGTCTGTCTGTCCGTGGTCAAAATGTGTTCCACTCGCTCCAGACAAAACTACTGGGTGGATCTTTCTGAAACTTTGCAGCCGTTACTAACGGCCATAACGGCCCATAACGGGTTTTCTTCTTTATAGAATGTCTCAGAAAGTACTTGGCCGATATTGCTACCTAGAATTAGACCAAGTCTCCCAACAGAAGAAAATACACTACTCACTCGTAGCTTTCGATAGCCATCCGGCCATCTTCCTCAGCGATGCCGTTGCTGACTGAGTGAACTCGATTCAGATCACGTGACCTTGGGACATAGGTCACGTGAGTGAATCAGTGAAGCGTACACTGGGGGCAAGGTGTAGCGGCCCCGGTCCTGTTGAGCGGAGGGGGGGGGGGGGGGGGTGGTGGTGGCTGTGATGTAGATGGCCTCCATGCCCCCTCGCTGGAACCACTTGTTTTCCCTGTCCGGGATGTTGACGTTGTCAGAGTCAAATTGGTGTTGCTCGGAGTGCAGGTGTGCTCCGACAGGTGAAGAGTCCCTCTTGTGTTCTGCGGTCTTTTTGGAGGGGACGTTTGTTTCTCCGACAGTGTTGGTCACAGTCACGGCAGTCTATTCTGTAGATGACACCGGATTTCTCGAGTTGTTGGTTTTGTCCTTGGGGACGACGAGTTGGCTGCGGTGGTGTTGGGTGGGTTGGATGGACCGCGACCCCAGTTTCCTAATCTTCCCGGTCGAGCTTCACTTACCTCCAACGTAGGGAAGGTGATATGTCCTTGCGCTCTCGTTGTTCTTCGCTTGTGGTTGGGGTGAGGTGGTCGATCTCTTGCTTCCCGGGTGTTCCAGGCCCATTCTGGTAGCCCGAGATGGTGAGCACTTCCTTCCCGGTGGTCTTCTCCTTCGCAGTGCCTCTCGAGTTGACAGATTGGGATTGGCTCTGTGGGGTGAGAGTTTGAATCACCCCAATTTGTGTTCCAGAGGTTGGTGGCTGTCGAACTGCAAGTACTGGTCGTGTGGGTCGGTTTGTGGTAGACCGCGAAGGAGAGCACGCCGTCTGTTCTGGTGATGAGTGTCCAGCTTTGCAATGGAGTAATTCTGCTCTACTTCCCTCGTGAATTTGGGGCGGGGGATGTTGGTTGTTCAGATGTTATAACTGTTCTACCAGTCTTTGGGGTTTTGGTGGTCATGGTGTCGTTCGTAGCGGCCCCGTAGCGGGGAGGAGGGGGAAATGGGGCCGTGCTTTCTCTTCAAAGTCCCCCCGTGAAGAGGTTGGCTACAAGAGCTCACCAGTGAACCCTGGCTGCTCCTTTTTGCTGGGGAGAATCGCCTTGGAAAGGGGAAGTATGTGGTTGTGAGAGAGCAAGCTAAGTGTCGCTGATGTCATCCACTGTCAGAGATGTGCGTTGGTGGAGAGTTTAATCGTTCTGTAACCTGCGTCTGAGATTTCCACGCTCTCTTTCACTGATACACTGGTGAAAAGTGCCGAGAGTCGAATGACACAAGAGTTCATCCGGGGAAAGGGTATAATTACTCAGTTTCTCCACTAGGTCGGCGCTATTGTGGATGTGGTGTTCTGTGTGCCTACCAGGGGGGGCCAGAATGTCCGCCACGAATCTCGCCGTCTTCATACACGAGGGAACCTCTGGATGCACTATGGACGGGGGGGACGTCGTTCTTGTGAAACCTTAGGTAGACATAGATTTGGTAATCCATCACGGTGGGGCCCCTTTTTCCATGTACTGTTCCAACGTAGTCGGCCCGTGTCTTTGAGGCGTTTGAGTATCTCTTTCAGTTTGTTGGAGAACTTGGCCGATCTTTCTGAAAAATTTGTAGGTATGTTATTGGGTCACGGATGATGCCTATGTGTTATTTTACCGTTTATAAGCCGTTACTAACGGCATAAGGGCCTATACGTTTTTCTTTTTTTCTAAGGGAAAAAATCTCAGAAAGTACATGGCCGATCTTTCTGAAAATTTGTAGGTAATGTTCATTATGGGTCACAGATCATGCTTAATGTGTAATTTAAACTGCTATAGCCGTACTAACGGCTATAACGGTAAAATAACACATTAAGCATAAAGAAGAAACTATTATAGGCCATTTATAGCCGTTACTAACGGCTATAACGGCCTATAACATTTTTCTTTTTTTATGGAAAATCTCAAAAAGTACTTGGCCGATCTTTCTGAAAATTTGTAGCTAGGGTTCATTAGTTTCACAGATGATGGCCGAAGTTTACCAGAATAGCCGTTTTCTAAAAAGGCTATAACGGCCCCAAAACAGTTTTCCTCTTCACGCGTATTCAAGATAAACTGGGACTACGTTTATATGGTTTGCTTTTTTTGTTGATGTTGTATTGTACACATCCTAACTGATATCCAACGCGCGCGCGAACGTGTGTGTGTGTGTGTGTGTGTGTGTGTGTGTTTCCCCCAAACTCAGGCGGCGGGGCATCCCAGCCCTTCCGTCTGCCAGAACGTGGACATGTCGGGCAACTGCGATGTTTGGGGCCCCAAAAGGGCTTGGGGCCAGAGAGTCCCCACTTCATGATGGCCAGTGCAAGAGGTCCTGCAACGCCTGCAACGCAGCCCCGGCCTCCCCTCCTTCCCACCTCCTCCTCCTCCTTCCCCTCCTTGCTTCTCTTCAACCCCCCTTTGCCGTCGGTGCCGTTTCCTGGCCGTCTGTGCCGTCTTCCTTGCTGCCGTTGCCGCCGTCGTCGTGCGACCTGCATGGACCACAGTGCCAACTGCCTCTCCTGGGCCCAAGCACAGGCATGTGTGCAACGAACCTACTTCATGAATGTCTGTTGCCCCTTTACATGCGGTTATTGCCATGTGTTACCGCCCAAACCGACTCCTGGCCACGTATTGCAATACCCCGTCGGTTTTGGGTACGGGTACGGGTATGGGTATGGGCAAAAAAGAAAGTTAGTGAGTGGAGAGAATGATAGCCCACGGCCGCCGCGCAGTCTTCTTGGTAATGAAACCCGGGGAAACCGTTTCTTTTTTTTCCGGATTTTTTGTTGTTCTCTCTCCTTTCGTTCTTTGATTAAACTGAAGGGGCGTTTGTCTCCTGCTTCGCCGCTCCGCTTTCCTCGTCTTCCGCTAGTCTGGTTGTCAAAGGGGTTGTGTGTGGTGTGGTGTGTGTGTGGGTGTGTGTGTGTGTGTGTGTGTGTGTGTGTGTGTGTGTGTGGGAGTAGTAGTAGTAGTAGTACTTTAATTTTACGTCTTTTCACAAACTATGTGAATTAGACAAGAAAGGAGAGATAGACAGGCTAATAGAGGGAGATAGATAGAGTTGTTCATGTTGCATACAAGTTGGTGTGGGTAGGTGTTGTGTGAGTGTGTGTGTGTGTGTGTGTGTGTGTGTGTTTGTGGTGTGATAGGAGAGGGGGTGGAGATGGAGTAGCGAGGATGTGTACATAAAAATCAGAAAACAATCGGACAACACAATCGAATAAACAAACCAACGCTACACACACTAATAACTATATCAGATTAAAGCAAATACCTGACTGGACATCAAATCAAGCAGCAAGTAACTTTCAAAGCAAATCAAGTACATAAAAAAAAAATCTGTCACAGACCTGACCTGATAACTGTGGGCAGAAATGCCTTGAGGAGAGGCACAACATTCGAACAAAACAGGATGCTCTTGTCAATTTTGGTTTCCCTCGCGCATATGCATTTTGTTTGCAGAGCAATGTTAGTTCTAAAAGCATCCATTTCAATCGATGGAATAATGAAACGAAGTTTCCTGTATTGATGTCTTAATCTAAATGTGGCAGATGTGGATGGCATTGAAATGATCAATAACAAAAAGAGGATTATTTTGTGTCTGAACATGAATAAACAGCGTTGTTCTGGCCCTTTTTGTCCCCCTGAAATATTCCCAAGCTGTTATGTTTTTAAAAAATTTGTTGACTCATTCAAAGTAACGTTACGGAAATAGTTTGTACCTCGTTCCAATTTTCAGGTTTCCAGTCAGGCAAGCGCCTATTTCGCACATCTGTCAGCATGTTCATTGCCACGAAATTCCACAGTGTGAAGGAACCCAGAGGAAAAGTTATATCTGTTCCTTACATATATCAAGACGTGATTAAATGTTGAATTTCCTTCAAAATAAAAAAGTTATCTTGAATTGAATTAAAAAACTTGATCGATTGTAACACTGACATCGATTCTACACAAAACAATACTGGAAAAATTGAACTGCTTGTTGCGTTAAAATCACTTAGAAATGTCAACTCCCATAAGTATCTCGCTATCATTCAGCTACGAATATGGAGCGATTTTCCAGTGAAATATGCTTTTTTGTAACTTTCCGCGATTGGAATAACAAATGCTGATCCGGCCTCTTTGTTACTCTCAAAGAACGATCCATCTGTGTACACACCTTTTTTTTTTTTTTTAAGATGGTTGGAATATCTGTCTATGTTGCATTTGCATCCTTCGTTAAATTATGACCAGATGTAAGGCTGATTTGCTTTCTTGTATCAGTGTAAGTCAGGCTCAAACTTCGCCCTCTTACTTTCCCTTGGAATGGATCTATAAGGGAACGTTTTTGACAAAGACTTAACTCTATATTACTTTTCTTAAACAAAACAGCAGTTGATGTAACTGATAGTGCACGAGAGAGGAGCAATATTTTTTGCTGCTTTTGGATAATCACTCTTCCTGGGTTTATAGATATTTCCGTTTCATTTACACCTTCCCAGGTTGAACATTTTCATGAAATAGTTTTGCAAGTGATAGTTTCCTATATTCATTTAAAGGTAAAACGTCTATATTTTCTCTTTGTCCTCAAAAGGTGGGGAGGCATATTATAGCTGGGAACTTCCCTATGCATAAATTGAAGGCGTTTGCTGTCCACACTTTGTTAGTTTTTGTAACAAATATTTAGGTGCGCTTAAAGAAAAGCCACTTGGTCGTATGAATAATTTAGAACGAAATAAATGCCAAAGCCATAGCATTATAAAATGTTTTTTTTTCCCATCTTGGCACCGCACGCAGCTTTGCTTGCTCAAAATTTTCAGAAAATTTAAAGTTTTTCCCTTGCCCTGTTTAAAAAAAAGGTAATCATCTGGATTAGTCCATGTGAGTTTCGATGTGAAAAGGACCACCTAAGAATTTAATTAAGTAGTACGTATGTAGAGTGGCTATCCCCTCCATCCAGCTTAAAAGATGAAAACCAGGAGGGATCATCCCCATTTGTGGAATAAAAGCCATAGGAGTTTTTTCATGGGAGAAGCTTTAGACCAATTTATAAAACAAGTATTTGCTAAGAGGTTATCAAGCTCTTGTTTTCTTTCTTCCTGATAAAGTTTTTTTGTGGTAATTTATTGCCTTTTTGGTGGCTTTTCTCATACCGAAGTATTTATCCACATACACAGATCAGCGGCAAATGTACAACTGTAAGAGCATTGTTTAGTTACATTTTTGGAAGATCATACAGCAAAAATTAAATAGCATTGAGATTATTAACAGAACCTTGAGGAATAAAACCCATATCCAATGGTTTATAAAACCAGGAGTATTGTTTTGTGTATACTCTGACCCTGTAACCT
The DNA here is from genome assembly GCA_018398815.1 of Conus ventricosus. Lineage (NCBI taxonomy): Eukaryota > Metazoa > Mollusca > Gastropoda > Neogastropoda > Conidae > Conus > Conus ventricosus. Next base: position 22,708 of record JAFLJL010001749.1, on the reverse strand, counting down.
TCTTTGTGTAGAAAATTCTTTAATATCACTGTACAAATTTTCCCTGAAATCTCCCAAATCGCCTTCAATTTGTATAACAATCTAGCATGTTTGCCATACACTATCAAGAAGCTTTTGCTCTAATAACAAAGAATGTAGCCAGAACACTCCTTTATGACTCTTTACTTCTTGTCCGTCTGGCAAACTGATATTTGATTTTGAGTTGTTAACTTTACGATATGATCTAGTTGGTAGATCTTTCCCTTATAAAAGCCTGCTTGATTAGTAGTATTACTTATGATTTTTGGTTACAAAGAATAAGGGGTAAGTCTATTAAAGTACAATTTTTTTTTCCATAATTTTTGTCAACCATGATAAGTCCAAAGAGAGCGACATGGTAAAAACTGTCGATGGGTTTGTGGTGACAGGCTTTCCTTGCTTTATAATTTGGATACTATTGACTGTTTGTCCAAATAACGTCAATAAGACCATCATATCCAAAATCTTTTGAAATATTTTTAATAAAAAGAAAAAAGTTTTTCTGCATGTGTACTGTTAACATTTGATTTAAATACCGTCCAGCCCTACTGACGATGTTTTAATATTGCATTTAAAAAGTAGACGGCAATCCTTTAATTCCTTGTGTGGTTATGGGTTCAATAGTATGAAGAATTGTCATTGTTTTTGGAATGGGTTCATCATATAGTTCTGTTTTTTCTCCTTGCTTTTTCCTTTTTCTTTTTTTTTTTTTCCCGATGTTTTCTGCATTCATGCTGAAGGCTTTTCCCAGGGCGCATTGGTCTTAGAAAAAAATATAATTAGCAAAAGCTTCGCTTTTTCATATGGAGTCCGGGAATTTCTTATCTTCCAAAATTAATAGGATATCTTGGAATATTTATGCCCTTTTTTTCATAACTTGAAACTTTTTCCATGTAATACCTTTGATGATCTTTTGCAGGAACTTCTCATGCGCAAAATATGACCAATAAAGCCGCTTTTGGCTTTTTGCAATAACCTCTGCGAGAGTGTGCCTTTGCTGTCTTTTCTTTCATTTCTTGGATGATTTCCTCCTCACGTTTGTTTTTAATATATTCCTTGTATTTAAGCTTCTTTAAAAAAAAAGCTACAGCCTTCTTCACAATCTTTTGTCCCATCCATACATTCCCAGCATGACGGAGTTTTTTGTATTTCTTAGATTTAGGTATGGAACCATCTGCATGAGGCGAAAAAAGTATCATTTTTTGTTGAAATTGAATACATATATCCACCACTCTCTTCTATTCCACAAACAAAACTATCTACATCTCCTATGCTGTTAAGGAGAGTTTGATACTTGTCCCAGTCGGAGGGCATATTTATAATTGTATTTTGGGAATTTTGGTTCCTCTGTAATTCCTGAATATTATATATTTCATTGAACTGTTATTATGATCGGGAAAACTGATCACTTCCAGAGTGTGCCTCGTAATTTGCCAAGTGCAATCAAAAGCTAACTGGGAGAACTCAAAAGATTAAGTCCTAAAGCACGTTGCTTTAGTTTAGAAATATCTGGAATTCTGGTTACACTTCCATTAGGGAGCAAATACAAACAGAATCTACAACATTTTCAGACAAAACGGTTGCTGGTTACAGTAGACCAACCCTTTCCAAAAAGGAAGTGTGCATTGAAATCACCGGCAATCAGCCGATATTTTCATTGTGTTTTGTATTGCATGTAGCCACGTCATGTTTGGTCAGTTGGCCCTTTCGCAGATATACAGAGACAACATTGAAACAATGCTTTAAGTGTCACACGCCGCGCATGAATTAAGTGTGGTAGATCAGAATGTGCAGGTGAGGTCAGTGAACTATTCTGTACCACCTGCTCTGATATAAACGCCGGGTTGAATTTTTTTCTTTTGAATCAGTAACTCTGTTATGTCCGGAGGGTAGTAAAAGTGAGGTACCTTCGGTAATTGGATGGGCATACATTTTAGAGATTGCCAAAATCAATATATGATAGCTTTGGTCTGCTAGATGATGGAAGTAACCACGCTTCATTTGTAGTACCGGATCTGGCATTCCATTGTAAAATTCTCATTGAGTTATCAGGCAATGGTCACTGCTGTAATTTCAACAAGTCAACTTAGATAAGAATTAAGAAAGGAAGTAATGTTCCGAAATTGAACACAAAAATGGGAAGATTGAAATGAAAATGAATACGTTTTGAAGTGTCTGTTGATTAAAGCAGGCCCCGAGCCATATAACATGGAGAGAGAAAAGAGAGAGACAGAGACAAAAGAAGAGAGAGAGAGAGAGGAGAGAGAGAGAAATAATCTTCAAGATAACGATGATTTCCAACAGTTTCAAAATGAAATCAGTCAGACAAGATTGGCCTGAGCTGGAAATAGTCCAAATCTACGTCCATGAATAATGTGCTGTCCACCAGATCTTGACCGAGCGCCATGTTTCTAAGGATCGTAATAGTTCCACCACGCGCTCTGTCGGCGAAAAAGGGAAGCACTATGCCTTGGGTAGAAAAAAACCCGGGGTGGTTGCAGCACGAGAGCGTCTTGCTGTCTTCCTCGGGTGCTTCCAGAGCAGGCCGTCGGAGGTGTCCCCTCCCAGGTTGCCGGCGAGCGTACTGCTCCCTCTTTCGGGTGCGGAATGGATGTTCGTCTCTCAGCGTCCGCGTTGGGATGAAGATTGCCATGGTTGATGAAAGACACTCTGGAAACTCCGAAGATTCAGAGTCGTCAAGCGTTAAACAGATCTCGTTTTCATTTCCAGCTCTGAATGCCGACCGGGCGATTTTGCGAATGATGATTTCCGCTTCTGGGTTCGGGTGCAATACCTTTTACAGTTTTGGCAAAATCTGCTCTGCAGACGGCGTGGGAATCTTTATTTTTGATGTCATTAATTTCACAGTGAACACAATGGCATCCACTGGTCTTTGGCAGGGTGGTTAGAGTTGCATTATTGTCTGGTCCAGTCTTTGACATTGTAAGTTTTCTCCTTGGCTATATCGTTCAAAACCATAAGACAAACCCAGTCTCGCTCTCCATCTATTGCCTTTCAACACTGAGTCGTGCCAAAGCACGACCAGAGGAACGGTCGCTGTGTTCTTCCGCTTTCTTTCTTGTGGGGGGACGGGATGCTTTGACGTAATTACTATTACTTCTTAACAGGTGGTCTTTTATTTTCTTTTGTTCGTTTGCTTCTTTTGCTGCTGTTTCAGGGTCCACCCAGCCCCGAATCTTTTTGTTGTTGGTGATTTGGGACTGGGTTGTGTGGAACTGACCTAGTGTGCATCAGCGAAAGTAGGCCTACGATAGTTCGTTGGAGCGAAGTTTTGCCCCCGTTCAGGACTTTTACTGAGATTAAGCGATACATGCTTTTGTTCATTTACAGTTTTATTCCATGAAGCAACTTTATCACATAAGTTCAGAATCATGTCTATTAAACAGTCTGATCTCACTTACTGTGTCCACAGGGTGGATTTTCAGTCTGACTTTCTCCGTCGCTGACAGTCTGAGACCGTTAGTTGTCGTGCTGTCCCGCTTCAAAGCTTCTTTCTCAGACATAAGCTTTTCTTCATGGTTATTGTTGGTACTTGGGTTCTAGCTTTGGGAGCCTGTGTTGTTTGTGGCGTCCTCCCAGACTGTCTGACCTAGTGGTGCTTTTTATGTTTCATGTAATTAGTCCTAATTCAGCAGGACCTAAGTTTAGGCTAGCCAATGCCGCCCATCTTGAATCGGGTGTGTGTGTGTGTGGTGTAGCGTGCTGCGTGTGTATGTGTGTGTGTGTGTGTGTGGGGGGGGGGGGGGTGTTCGTCAGATGTGCGGGTATTTCGGGCTACAGGTTCTTGCGGTGGCGGATAGAGTGACCCAACCAACTTGTTGGCAAATTTCTGACAAGGTTGGGAGACTTGCTCAGGTAGATCTCGGGGACTACGTGCGTGCTGTGTGCGTGCGTCGTGCGTGCCGGCGTGCGTGCGTGCGTGCGGCTTGCGTGCGTGTGGTTTGTGTGTTGTGTGTGGTGTTGTGTGGTGTGCACGCGCGCGCGCGTCTGGTGGGTGTGTGTGATGTTCGTGTGTGTGTGTGGGTGTTGGTGTGGTGTGTGTGTGCGCGCGCGCGCGCGCTCGTGTGTGAGGGTGATGTTCTGGTTTGTGTGTGTGTGTGGTGTGTGTGTGTGTCGCGCGCGTGATGTGCGAAGTGTGTTGGTTGCGGGGCACGTGCATGGTGATTATGGAGATAAGGAGCAGGCCACAGGAGTCCCACTACCCTTCTCCCGTCCCCACTCCCCCTCCACCTCTCTCCTCCCCCCCAGCCGCCGGTTCCGTACCTGTTTATCTCGTCACTTTCTTACTAATCCTGTTCTGAAATGAAAACTCGAAAAGCGCAAAAAAATTGCTTTCAAAGAAAGAGAGAGGGAGGAGAGAGAAGAGAGAGAGAGAGAGAGAAGAGAGAGAGAGAGAGTGAGAGTGTCCCATAGTGGGCATCACGCAGAGTCACCACACCCTGTGCCGATATGTGACAGTGTCCGCGACAAACTGTTAAGTGTGTCACGCCTATAATCGTCATCCAACGACTACCATTCTCTCTCCCCCTAGAATATGCTGGCACTATGACTTCATTTTTGCACCCTTTTCTTATCAACTTATCGTACTGAGGAGTAAAACCACCCCTTTCAATCCATGAATGCACGTCAGTCTCAAGAACTGACCCATGAAAATCTTTCCCTTAAATGGGTCCATACCTCCCAGTCACAGACAGCACAGCGTATGACCCTTTACCCAGCAATCATTTTTTTTTCTCAATCAGAAAAAACGCTGCCGGGGTATACAGATTAGAGTTACCATCTGTCCAACTCCCTTGCCCAATGCTTTTAAAGGCCTGTGACCACAATATGTCACGGTCAGAGAATGTAATATTTATTCAAGCTCACCCTATCTTATTTTGCACGAAACCCCCCCTTTTCACATACAAATCACGTCCAATCTCCTAGCAATTTTGACTAAAATTAACACCATTTCTTCACAAACAAAATTAACGACGCCCAAACGCCGTCAAAACTCGACAAATCACACATAAATGGGGCCTACGTGCAAGATAAAAGTTGGTGAGCGTGAACAAGCATTTTACATTCTCGATCCAAGGCATAAAAATCTAATGGATTACAGTACGCTCTTCCCTACTTCAGACTATCAGATAAGCTGAACAACAACTAGTCTTCCATCTTGGCTAGTTATCGGTTATTTAATGAATTTATGTCTACAATTAACTAATCTTAAATTGACTGTCTCCGTCAAACTATATAACTGAGCATCGCAACCCTGCCCTTAGTTGCGATGGTAGTGCCTGTAAACAGTAGATGGATTGCCATTAAACAAATTGCGGTCTGTTTTTAACTCGTCTAAGTGGACATACAACATCGGTACCTAGAAAGCGGCCGGTCAACTGTCTACATATTCATAAAGCCGCTTTTTACGTGCATATGTGTTTGTAATATGAATATGTTTCACCACTATCAAAAAGGCCTAAAATGCGAGCAAGGCTTCTAGGAAAAACGTACCCCTTTTTTCTCTGAAAATGTTATAGTAATTAACAGATTTGCCATCATTAATTTTAAACTTAATGTTTTAAAATTACTAAATACTTCTCTATAAAGAACAAAAGTTTTGTAGTAACCATCAGTATTTCTAAATGTTTTAATAATTGCCTGTTTCGCATTAACACTTCCAGTTATTCTTAGCTCTTATTCAGATATGTTTAAACCACTTTACTTAAAACCAATTTGTTTAAGCAATCCTGATAATCGCCGGCCGCGCCTAGTGTTAATTGGGTACGTAAGAACACACTTTTTTTGTTGGATTTATAGCGATGTACATCTTTTTTATAACTAATTTGTAAAAACTATTTAAAAAATGGAGGCCCTTTTGGAATATAACGAAAGTGCGCACTTACATGTAGAGAGCGTTTTTATAACCCCAAATTCTTGAACTTCAGCAATTTAACCAGTGCAGTAGATAATCATAACGCTTCCCCAGTATAGACTTTTAAACCCACTAACTAATATTTAAAATCCGCCAATAAAGAGTGATAGAGTGACATCACATGGTCATCCGCCCTATGACGTTTTTAATACCAGCAATCAGTTAAATTTTTGCCATTTTATTGCGCAACTACTGGCTGTGTGTTTCATATCAAACCATTTAAAAAACCACCCCAATCTTTCAGTAAGATCATATATAACATTTCAGGTTTAATACCAGTACAGAGACGAATACTAACCGAACTACAATTGCCCCTTCCAAGCGACAACGCGTTTGGGATCCATTTAAAAGTCCATGGACAATAATGCATATGAAAGAATTGCAATGAATTTAACATAATCCGTCAACGGAACTTTAGACAAAAGTTAGACCGCAATCATGGGTTAGGCACATTAAATATTTGTGGGGTGTAAAAGAGACGGAGCGGTGCGGCTTATGACTCTGGGCGCGTGGCCGACAGGGCCTCTTTTCAACGCAGTAACAAACAAGTTCGATTAGAGTCAATTGATCAAAAACATCTAATGCTTGCCCACATATATCTTAGATAAAGTGAAGGGCCTAACAATCCAGAGTGCAAAGACTTAATGACTCCATAACGGACATACGTTTGGTTTCGTATTAGGAGCACAAGCACAGACTAAGTCTAGCATAGTTGATCAATCTAACAGGCTTTTGATGGTCCCCTTCCCCCCAGAAATCAATTTCTAGCCTTTTGAAGCCTGCTAGTAACTCTGCGTTGATTGCCTGCCACATACAAAGGTATCAGACTCTTGCACATGCTAGGTCAAAGGTGACTTGTTTGTAGGGTCATGGATTATACTGCTATCCCTCTGACCTTAGACTACAGAAATTGGTATGATACAGAAATTATAATAATAGAAATCCTCATAGCTGGAGACGACCAAACTTAGGGCACAATCAAGGTTTAAACACAAGGCCTGGCTCCATCCATTTAAAAAAAAGTACCCAGCCCTGAAGAAAGCGATCCAGTTATAAGCGCCCCACATCCAGAAAGCAGCCCAGAAAGCTCCCACCTGTTTCGCCACCTTTGATCTACCTCGCACTGACATTCACACGAACGAAAAGACAACCATCGTTGTATTTTAACTTTAGATTAAGTAACCATACTTGAGTTCACTAAAAATTAATCCCGCAGCGAGCACTCCATAACGTCCTCTGATGTGCAGCCATATAACCATCCAACATTGCCTATAGTAGACAAAACCCAACTAACACCACTGCCTATTATTCCAGGCAGAGCATCAAGCGCTTTGGCCTGCTAACTTCTTTAATAGGTTTGCTAAATGATCAAATTGTTTTCTAATCCACTTTTACCAGGTTGAGGTGTTGAGAAGGCTACTGGCCCCTGTTGCGCACTGCGGTTAAAGCATAAACGATGTAGAGATAGCAAACGCCACAGCTGTTAATATGCTAACTATTGTAAATCCCCTGTTCCCTGAACAAGTCTTATTCTTTCAGCTAGCGTAGTATTTTTCATAAAGTATTTCTGTTTATAGTTTCTCTATTCTGCTTGTTTGTGATGCTAGCTGCGCTCTGTTGTAGTAACACACTTCTAACCAACCGTCCCTTTGTGTAGCCTTAAAGACGTATTTTCTGCTGTATTCTAAGCCTTTTCTTCTCGCCCTAAATGTGTTATCGTCGCATCAGCAGTTTATGTTCCTTCTTCCTATGCTCTTTATCCAGCTCCCCAAGTTGCTAAAATTGTATGTGGAGTTCACCCCTTAGTGTCCTGAAAGCCTCATAAGACCCAGGATTCACGCATAGGCAAGTGGAGAATCCGTCAATTGTTTTTTAACTGTGTCTCCTCATTAAAAACGCGTTTCAATTGTTGCTATTAGTTCTTCTGCTCTTCTAATTGAGTCTTCTGTTTTTGTTAAGTGCATCATCTCTGCTTGTGACGTAAATCTTGAAGAGGTATGTTTTGTATTCAGATTGAATGTTGGCAGCCCCGCGCTCCAAGGACTGTAAAATGGACTACCGACTTCGGCTCTAATCTCTAAAAGTTTAATTGTTCTGCCTTAGCAATAGGGAGTTTCGCCTTATAGTGCTAGTTGTTTAAAAACTTGTTGGTGTGCGTTGAAGTAGCGTTTACCACGACCTCCCGCTCCAGTTTTTATAACAGAAGGCCCACCACTCCTCAAAATCCGTTAGGATCAAGCACGCCTGGTAGCTCTCGCTATGCTTCTATAGAATGATTAATTTCTTTCTCGCAATAGTTCTTGACTGTGTCTAGGAATAAAGACCCGCTCCTTCAAGCTCTTCCTGCAATGACGGGCGCAGTTCTGTGGCAGCTTCTCGTCCTCAACAGGAGCAACCGGGTCAAAATCTACAGCCAATTTTTTTATTAATATTCTTTTTTGTTTTTTTAAAAAAGACGCATACGGTTGTGACCTCGAATCCATCAGCAAAGAGAAGGAACTCCCATGGCGTAAAAGGTATAAGGCAGACTGTATTCAGTGTACATAGTCATCAACAGTTGAGCCGGACAAGCTTATCAGTCAAGTTCCCCGATCTTGGCACTGCGATGTTATAATGCCGGCGAACTGCTAAACTATCATTCAAAATAGATATTAAATCGATAGATACTAATGCTAACGGTTTTGCAATTTAGGCAGGGCCTACGTAAACGGAGAGATCAAACTCGGAGGGCAGAGAAGTTTTTGTACTAAGAGAGGCAATATTTTTACCCTCGTATCTGACCTATGGGCTACGCTAAAAAAGAAAGAAAAGAGAAAGTTTATCAGGGAATAACAAAGCCCAAACGGACTCAGCACAGGCTTAAAGCGGGATGCAAAGAAATGATTTAAAGATGAGCAGTAGCAGCAGCTTTGGCAACAGATTTCTGCATCCCTTCTAGATTTATCGCTGTGTAAAGACGCATAGGCCCCATTACCAAGGGTGCACTAAAAGAAAAACTTTCTTATGATCTACCTTTAAATCCCTAGCGATTCTGTTTCTGTCTGAAAGACCCTTTAGCTAAAGCACAGTTAGCGACATGTCTCTTGAGTTTTGATGTTGTATTACGTAACCCCGACTGGCCATAACAATTCTTCACCCAGTTATAAAAATAAAACAGTTATTTTTATTATGAAATGGTTATGCACTCCATTACAGAAAACAAGAAACAAAAGCGAAACCTCTTTTGGAACATACATCTAAATCAGGTCCTCTGAATCTTTAAAAGGAATTTGTTCTGGTTACTGAAGGAACAACTCCTTTTCATAAAGAATCAGAAGCGTTTTAATAATCCAAAAATGAAAAGGTTGAACTGTCAATAAATGGCAAGTCGATCAGTTGTGATTCGGGCCGCGGACTTTTACCTTTTTCCAACCAAACCCCCACTTTGATGAAGATAAGAAAGTTTTTTTTTTTTTTTTTTTAATTGTTCGCTGGAGGAGGCAAAGAGATCCTGCAGTTGATCGTGTATTAAAAAAAACTTCGTCTTATGATGTAAGACTCGAAGACTAAACTTAATTAACCAAATAGGGGCTGTGGCTGGATTTTTTAGAGTCTACATTTGGACAACAGATGTTTTGGAAGTGAGAAAGGATTAGGCAAGATGGAATAGAAATAAATATTCGCAAGAAAAGCAGACGGAGACGCCGCCAATACAAAGCATGTTTTTATGGTTTGTGATGTGCAGCTACACATGAAGAAAACAGGGTTAAAAGACGTGGCTTATTAAAATGTAAAGAAATAACTATTGAAAAACAGATGGAATAGTTTGAAGTTTCTGGCCCAAAGATCGCACTGTCTTCCTTATCTGCGGATTACAGGTGGAATACTGTCTTTGTACTTGATTTGTTTAAAAACACTATATAGGTTTCATTACGAGCACATTGTTTATATTCTGCACCCAACCATTAAAGCACTACAAGTCTTACAAAGAAAGGAAGTTATTTGGACAGACGAAATATTTTTTGTAGTGATCCTACCGACAATCTGAGCAACTGTTTAGAACATTACTATAGACATTTGAGGAAGGCTGAAACGCTGGTTTTTATTATTGAGACTTGTTCACTAGAACGAGACAGTGTTCAAAAAAGAAAAGCTCCAGTCAAAGCGACCTTTAGCGGCCGCCACGCCTTAGGTTCTGTGTGGGCTCTTAACTCAAAAATACAATGCTGTCTTAAAAACTTTCGATCGCAGTTATAATCGGTTGTATTTTTTATTACAGTCTAAGGACAAAGATAAGTTTTTGAAGAATGTATTAAGTGAAAATTATAGAAAAAGACAAAGATGAGCTAAAAAAACTAAAAGAGCAGTTAGAGAAAAATCTAAGCACGCTAAGCGATGCGTACGACTGACCCCCCAATTTCAATACTTTTGGTGATTTTAATTTTAATATTAAAAAGAAAGTCTCGGGGCCAGAATCAAAAGCGGAGCTAGCTCCTAATTGCTTGCCAGTAGAGTATAAAAGACCGAGCAGACATAGACCGAGTTTGATCTAATAGTGCCCAGGAAAATGTTTTTTATGGATTTGAGTACACAGCAGCTGATGGGGCTTACAAACGAACAGAAATTGAAAGATAAAAAAGCGACAGCAGTATCCTACCCTAAAAGAGATAAGAAATTAAGGCCAAAAACGATTTTGAGCCAAACATGAATACAAACTCATAAAAAGAGAATGCTTTGGGCGTTTTGCTTCCTGAAATTGCTTGGAATTTTAAAGTTTAAACACGAAGCTAATGAATACTTGATAAAGGAAAACAATTTTAGAAAGGCTTTGAATGCAGGCCCCTTTCTTGTTAGCCCTGGTTTCCAGGAAATCACAACAGAAACAACAGATTTAAAATAAACTTGGCAAAGGGTTCTGAATATATGCTACAGAGAAAGAGGTCCCCTTAGCTGAAGTGGGAGGTGACAACCGTCGCTTAGAATTACCCCAACGATACGTCACTACCTAAGCAAAATGACGATGATTTTTCGCTTAATTTTTACTTCGAGGGAAAGGGTGATACTAGTTTGCCAGAACTACGTTATTTAGAGGCTCCAAATAAAGGCTGAAAACTTGGAATTGCTCAGTAAGCTCGGTATTGCAATTACTAAAAAACGGAGACAAATTAACCGCCCGCATTATCATCTGACAAGGTTACTGTGATGGTTGACAAAGACAAACTAACAGTACTCGACTTTAGTTTAATTAAGTATGTTTGATTTTATTGCGTTTACACTGTAATGAAGTGCTGCCAGAAAGGATTAATAAAAATAGCACAAGATTAATTAAAAAAAAAAATAATCTTATTTAAATATAGAGTTCATCATTTAAGGTGAAAGCAAATCACTGTCTTCAAAAGGAAATAGAAATGACTTCGATAAGTCATAGAGTTAGTTTTGGGGGGTGGGCTAGAAAGAAATTTGCTAAAGCTTTAAATACCTTTCTTATGTAAGTACTGGGTTCATCAGCTGGGTAGCTAGCGTAAGTGCAGGCTCTAGTGTTGCTCTTTTACTACTGGGGCTGGGGCGCCAGCCACTTATAGCATTAGGAGTCCTTGGTTTAGGGTTCGAGGCGCCATGTCTATGATTGAAGTGCTGTTTAAAAAAATTAACTCCCTAAATAACAAACAGCACACTGCCATTGTAGCCCTAGCATCAGCAAAACTTTGTCATTAATATTAAGAATAAGCAAATCATTACAGGATGAAAACATACAGACGATGAAGTTCAGAAGCTTTAAGGCTGATGGCGAGGATTACAGACGGCAAAATAAGGGAACTTCAAAAGGAGTGGAGAAAGACTTTTACTTCACGACAAGGTAGCCACTGATGCGAGTAAACAGAAATTGAAAAACAAACACATGATCGGTTTAAACCCAAAAGTAGAGCAAAAAATATAATTTATAGAAGCAAAAAAATATATAACTATTTTTTTTTGTTTAACTCACTGTGTTTGAGCGGACAACTTGCATGCTCTTCGCGAACAACGATCTTTAGGGGCAGCTTTTTAGACTTAGTAGCACCGTAGAAAGAGAGTTTTTTCTTAAATAATATACGGGCGGGGTAGTTTTCATAATTCCTTTCAACTTCATATACATACAAACGCTCCATATAGGATCTGTGCTGCTAATTCTGAACAGGTCACCCTCTGCCCTCTCCAGGAGAGCATACAAGTATCGTTAGCTGTTTAGTCAAATGGCAAGGAGATTTATGAGGTCCCCAGCATGGGGGGGCTTCTCAGTAATGCTAATGTTTGTTTAATTTAATTGCGTTTACTGGTTTAAGACCTGTTGCTTGGTAATTCGGCAGGGGTGCTTGGCACGTAAGACTGAAGGCAACCTCCTAACCCATTCTTGTTACGCGTTCTGTCCATTATTCTCTGTGATATTGATAGGGTAAACAGACGTTCAGCTAGATTCTTATTAAGTTTTCTACTAGGCTTGGGATCGATGGTTTGCCTGGGATGCCCGCTCTGAACTGTAACATGATGATTTACAAACGGCTGTGTTAACAGAACTTTAACTCTTTCCTCATCAACTGAATCATCCTTGATACTGTAATGGGCCTCGCATGTTATATTGTTTGTAAAAGCATCAGCCACAGCAGTTGAGCTTTTATCTGTAAAGGTTCAGCGTCTTTGTATCTTGAAGCCATGTCAACAACTGTCAGGCATACTTAAAACTTTTTTCTTCTAACTTTATCATGTGGAAGATACAGCAAGTCCATCTGGTGGGTGTCATTTGGAACCGAGTTAACAAATCTAGGCCTTATTATTCTTTTTGGGGCAGGCAAATATATTTGCCAAATTGCTTGTTTTGAAAGCCAGTCTTTCGCATCTGATTCAGACACTCTACACGATACACGATACACGATATTTTATTTGTCCTCATAGAATACAAGGAAAATTTGTTTGTGGTGCCATTATCAAAATTCACATATTGCAACAACTTATAAACTAGTATATCATATAAAAATATTCCACTCTTTGCACTGTGCTCATCATTCCTTGTCAATTCATTTATCCATCTTGTGTCACTCTATATATATAAATACTAACACATGCACACACACATCCTACCACCCTCTCCCCCATCCCCCCACCCCCCTCACACACACACAACACACACCAATACAGAATCACACACACCACACCAATACAGAATCACACACACCACACCAATACAGAATCACACACACACACCACAATACAGAATCACACACACCACACCAATACAGAATACACACACACACACACACACACACACACACAACACACACACACACACACACACACACACACACACACACACACACACCACACCAATACAGAATCACACACACCACACCAATACAGAATCACACACACAACACACCCGCCAAAACAGTGTCACACACACACACACACACACACACACACACACACACACACACACAAACACAAACACACACACACACCACACACACACACACACACACACACACACACACACACAGAGGTGCACACATCACCACACAAACCACCACCACATATGCAATATTATAACAACACTTAATAAACACTCCAACTGTAAAACAGAATGCTCCAAGATAAGCTCAAAGTTAAGTATAAAAAAGAAAGAAAACAAAAACAATAGCACCATTCAAAAGATCAATAATATTGCAAAATGTATAATTACGTAAACTGTAAAAGTAACCTGCAGAGTTAAATACAAATCAGGAATAAAAGATTTACGGCTAAGTAAGAGGTTTGAAGTTGGGTGAGAGAGAAAAAAAGGAAAAGAGAGAACAGAAAAGAGAGAGAGGAGAGAGGAGGAGAGAGAGAGAGAAAAGACCAAAGGGGAAAATTTTAAAAGGGGGTGTAAAATTGAAAAGCACACTTGAAAGAAAAATTTAACTTTAAAAAAAATACATTTTTTAGCACCCTTTACTCATTTTTTTTCCAATCCGTCTTTCCTTCCAAAAAACCTTTAGGAGAATAATATTTTTTTGGACTCGAAAGGGTCCATTAAAAAGGGGCGGGTTTTTTTTTTTTAAAATTTTTTTAAATTTGGGTTTTTAGATTGTTTGTGCAAGAATATGTTGCTCCCCATAGCACCCACAATAAAACCAATTTTTTGCTTTTTTTTCTTTCTTCGAGGGTTTCTTTAAAACCCAACATTTCTGGCGGGGGTGATTTTTAGAAACTTTTTTTCCGGTTTACAAAGTAATACTCTTCATTGCCTCATAAACGTCTGTACATGTGTGCCTCATGGCCCTGTTCTCTTAACTTTTTATTAAAAAAGTCTAAGTGAAAAAATTTTCCCCCTTTTTTCTCATAAGCTCTTTTGGGCCTTACAAATCTTTATTGCCTTTTTAGGGCGTTCTTTTCCCCCTTTTTCTTTCAGACCCCCAATTTACAAACATATAATTGCTTCCAGAGAAGGCTAAAGAAAATTAACAAAAAGCTCCCCCTCCATCAAAAACTACCCCGCCATCTTTTTTTTTTTTTTTTTTTAAATTTTTTTTTCTTAAAAATTAATTTTTCTATGAACTAATTTTTTTTGGGATAACCCCCTTTTTGTAACAAAAAAGCCCTTTTTAAAGCAACCCCTCCCGAAATTTACAATTTAAAACCCCTTAAAAACCCGGCCTCAATGTCAAACCCTTTCCTAGGTCAGCGGGTTTCTTTTTAAACATTTTTTTTGGGCTAACACGCTTTTAAGCCTATACTAAGGCCCCTAATTACAGCAAAAAGGGGGGGGGGAAATCGAAATTGATAATTTTTTTTTTCACTTTTTTTTTATTAACTAAAAAAATAATTAAAATAATCATAATACGAAAGGCTGTCTAGGGTTTTTTTTAATCAGAAAATTTTTTGGGTTTTTTAAAGCAAAAAATAAGGTTGCAACTATTTTTGGCGAATCTTCTATCTTTCCCATTTTTGGGGGGTTTTTCCCCAACAAACATTTTGAAAGGGGTTTGAAAAAACCTAAACCCCAACGATAGGAAAACTGCAAAATTTAAACCAATTTTAAAAAACCCCATTTTTTTTAAAAGTATTATATTATTTTTTTTTTTGGGTTTTTAAAAAAAAAGGGATTGTGACGAACTTTTAAAAGGGGTGAGGAGCAAGCGGGACTACTCCGTAGACCACTCCCCATAAAGAAAGATTAAAACCCTCCCCTAGCGCGTGTAAAAAAACCCAGACTTTTTTTAGGCACTGAACTAAGTGTTTGAACAGACCCAACAACTGTCACATCAGACATTGAGAAGTACTATGCAATTTAAAAAGGGCCCCGCTAGGGAAAAAAGGGTTAGATCGGGGCCCCAAGACAAAAATTTAAGTTTATATGAAAGTTAGTAAGTAAGAGGGCCCCCTTTTAAATTCAGAAAAAAGGTTTTAAAATACAACTTACACAAAAACCCGGTTTTTAAACAGCCCCTAAAACTCTTGCATGTGCCCTGTATTAAAAGTTTTTGGGAACGATTTTAGGGCCCATTGATCTGGGTTTTGATTATTTTTTAATCATATTAATTTTGATCATTTTAAAATTTTAACGCAAAAAAAAAAATGGGGGAGAAAACGCCACAGGACCCACCGCGGGAAACCCTCCGCAGGGGCAGAATGTCCCACAAGGGAATGTCCACGGGTGAGAAATTTGTTACAAAAGACTAAAAATCCGGGGCGGGGGTTGGGGCCCGGGGCGTAAACGGGCAAATTTGGAACAAACTGAGAAAATCAAACCAATCAGAAAAACAAAAATTTTGTTAGAAAAAAAAACCCAACATCGCCACCGCCAACAACAACACAATTAACAAAAACCCCCAAATCACAATCAAACAAAAGATGTATCATTATGTAAGGGGGCTGTTTGCTGTTTTGGTTTGGGTTTTTAGATACAAATATTTAACACCATACCTAACAACAAAGCCACAAACCCCACGGGAAAAAGAACAAGAACCAACTTGGGAAAAAAAAGGGGCAACCTCCTGCAGTAGACCCATTTTCTATGGAATTTTTTTTAAAAACTAAAAAAAGTAAAAATTAAGAACAAAGAAATAAAAGTTAAGTTATTAAAAAAATTTTTTTAAATTTTAAGGGGAAGAAAATTAAAAGGGAAAATGAAAAAAAATTTAATAAGTTATTTAAATTTACATTTTGGGTTTCTTAATTTTAATTTTTGGGTTATTTTTTAAAGTAAGAAATAGAAAAGGTTTTTTAAAGTTAAGTCCCAAGCCAAGTCAGCCCAAGTTAAATTTTTTTTAAAGTTCTCCAATCCCCTACAGCATATAAAAACTCGGGATTGCGTAATTTTCTTTTGTTTTTGGGTTAAGACTATGATTTTTTATTAACCAGTTGTGTTTATTTGATAAGAGAAAGGCGAAAAGTTTAACATTTGGGTTTTAAAATACTTTGTTTTCAAAGAGACCCCGGCTTGTATTATGGGTGATTTAAATTTTTTTTGAGAACTTTTTTTATTTAAAAATGCCCTTACCTTCTTTATTAAAGAAGTCTGGCGGGCAACGCTATAAAACTTTGCCCCAAAACCCCAACATTTTTCTTGGGATAACGTCCCATTATTTCATCCTTCATTTTTCCCAAATTTTACTTGCTTTTTACAGTTAAGGAAAGGATTTTCCCTTTTGGATAGTCACATGGCGTCCCAACCCAAATAAACTCCTTTAGCACTTCTGTTTCTAAACCCTTAAAAGAATTTTTCTGGGGGAAGTCTAGAAAAAAAGAGCCCAGGGGCGGTGAAAAGGGGTTTCTTGCTTCGGGTAAAGGGGTTTAAATTGGGCGTACAAAAATTCAATTTTTAAATAACTTTGACAACTCAATCCCCGGTAAACCCGAAAAACCCCGGGTTTGCCCAAAACAAACCCCTTTTTTTCTTCATCATAATCCCAAACCAACTGTCGTTAAATCTTCTAAAGTTTTGGATAGTTAGGTTAGGGGCAAATTTTAATTGTTTGGGTTTTTCTTTGTAATTAATTTTAAAATCTTTACGATTGTTACGTTTTTCCATAGGTTTTTTCAAAACAGCTGTTGTTCATCATTTTAAAGAAGTCTTTTTCCCGAAGCCCTCAGTGGCTTTGGGGGGTTTTTAAACATATTTTTCTTGAAAGTATGGCCCATAAAGGGGTCTTTGGGCACAGATAATTTTTCTGTGAACAGCCCGCAGTTTCATCCGTGTCTTAAGTAAAAAATGTAAAAAAGCTGTTTAAAAAAAATATAACTTAGTTTTTTTGCTTTAAAATTAGGCACAAGTTTAGGGGGGTTCGATGGGGCCCCTTTTTAAAACTTTCTTTCAGCTAGGGGTAATCGTTGGGGAATCGTGTAATTTTTTTAGGAATTCTAAGTCTACTTCCAAATTTTCCCGCAGGGTTACAGGGGTAAGCTGTGACAACATACCTAACAAAAGGGTTTAAAATTTGTAGGCCCCTTTAAACATTTTTTAAAATTTTTTAGGGGAGCGTTTTACTCATACCCAAACCCAAAAGACTGTTGGCGTCTAAGTTTCATTTAAAAGGTTTTGGGCGGTTTTTGTTGGGTCATAAACGGGCAAATACTTTTTTGTTGGCTTGCAGTAAGGAGTGAGGCCAGGGGAATACCTCCCCTTAGACCGTCTTCAATCATCTGGGGTGGGGGGTAGAAACAATATTAAATCCAAACTAATGTTTTTTAGACCTTTTTAAAAAGGCGTCCCAAGATAAACCCCGGGGAGGGTTTTAATGGACGAATCCCAGACAGTAATGTTTTTATGCATGTAGAAACCCGGAAAAATGAAAAACGTCTGCCCAAAAAACACAAGTCCAGCCCCAAAAAATTTTTTATCGTGGGTAATCACCCATTGTTTCAAAAGTTAAAAAATGTCCCCCGGCTTTCCCTTTCGTATTTTATATCACATCAGTTTGTCTTTGCCTCAAGACTGAAAAGAAAGCGCCTTTTAGGGGGAAGGGGAGTCCCTT
Source organism: Conus ventricosus (assembly GCA_018398815.1). Classification (NCBI taxonomy): domain Eukaryota; kingdom Metazoa; phylum Mollusca; class Gastropoda; order Neogastropoda; family Conidae; genus Conus; species Conus ventricosus. Next base: position 4,789 of record JAFLJL010001749.1, on the reverse strand, counting down.
TTTCAAACCTTTTTCCCCCGAGTTCATGTATCCTAAGATAAAACCCTTCGCACCAAAGGGGATCAAAGTATTGGTTTTTTTTAAAGGGAAGTCTTTTAGCGATCCTGCTAACTTATCCCAAAATAGCCATCAGATGTTTGGGGAGAGTCAAAAAGGATAAAACCGTCAAGAGTAAATCAAGTACCCCTTTTCTGAAGATTTTTGCAATGGGGGTAAACCCTCTTAAAATTCAGAAGTCACTGCTTTTCATAAAGAAATGAAATTTTAGCCTCGTAAGTTATGAAAGAAGATAGGCAAATTTCCATTTTTTTTGGGGGCAACCCTTAAATTTAAGATTACAATTGTTTTGGCGCAGCTCCTCCCGAAATTTCCAGGGAATGTGATCGTGGTTTTCTTAAATGTCGCGTCCCTTTTCTGTTAGGAGTTAGCTCTAAAAACCCCAAATCCAGCAGTGTGTAATGAGGCATAGCGTTTCTTGGTCTTTTAGGAGTCATAAAAAAATGCTGAAAGATTTAGGTTTTGGGTTTGGGTAACTGATTGCGAAGTTTTTTTCATCGGGTCTAAAAATTTTAAATACTGCCCTTGGGGGCCCCCTTTTAAAAACTTGGGGGTCGTGTTTGACCGTCTGACCAAAAAACAATAAACGCATAAGAACAGAACCGATGGTGGGTTTAAAAAAAGGGGTTTTTTTTTTTCTTGCCGGGGTTTTGGGGGCCCTAGTAATGCGGTAAGAGCCCATTTAAAATCGGCATAAAACCCCGTACGGGCCCCACTGCATTTTGTGTCAACATTTTTAAAAAAAACTTTTGACCCGGGGTTTGGGGGTAAAGGGGTTTGGGTTTTAAATAAATCTACAAAACTTTTTAAAAATGTTTCTTATGGCTGGCAGCTTTCTTCTTTGGAATTTTGGGGGTTTTGACCAAAAATCTTCTACAAAGCTCTTTTTTAGCAGGGTTCTTTGATGTAAAACCCATAAGTCTGCTTAAATTTTTCTTAATTTAAAACATAATGGGCTCTTTGGGACTAAACTTTAAACAGTTTTCAAGTCTACATGTTTATCAAATGGTTTCCCCCTAAAGTAAAGGGGCTTTGGAAAACCCTTAGAGGCAACAAAATCCCGGGTTCTACAGACCATGGTATACGTTTACGGGGATTGGGGTTTTTTGGGGTCTTCAAACGGAATACTTTCTATACTCCTGGGGAAAAAATTTTGTTTTTCAAAGTTCAGCTTTTTGCTTATATTGTTCATAAAATTTAAAACTCTTTCGGGGGTTCTTTTTAACGGGGGGTAAATGCACTAAAAAAAAACCACAAAAACACCTGTCAGGGTTTTTTTTTTTAAGGCTGCTCGTTTTAAAAAATTTCCCCTTTTGGGAGAAAAAAGGTGAGCATTGGGCCCAAAATAGGATAGAACTTTGTTTGTCTCAATTTGATTTCAAGGACTGGGCCCTTCAAAACCCGCCAGAACCCCCCTTAAATTTTCCTTCCCCCCACTTGCAGGGGTTAAAAGTGTAAGCATGTAATCAGCCCCGTTAGGGAAATTTAAAATCCCCGATTTGCTAATAACTTCTTTCTGCTTAGTTTTAAACCCAGACTCCCCATGTGGCGACATCATCCCGGCGTTTGAAACAACAAACGGCCAACAGCGCTTTAAATTGGGGGGCTCCTTCTGAAAAACTCTGGGGTTTTAGAGATGGGATGTGCTACGCTTTTTAGAACGTTCAATTGGGGTTTAAAAATGTCCATGTCTACCCTTTGCTAAACTTTGCTTAATTTTTTGGGCACTACCTTTTCCCCTTTCGCCGGGGTGGGAGTTTTTCAAAATCGGGCCTTTGTGAGGCTCATTTTTTAAATCAAATATTACGTAAATTAAAAAAAAAAAAAATGTATATAAAATAAAATAAAAACGCGCTTTTTAAATTTTTCACCCAAGCGTTGCCACTTTTAAAAACGTTTAACCTTACAATAAAAACCTGCCATTTTTTTAGCTTTTTCCGAATCACAAAAGTCAAGGGTTTATTTACTTTTATTGCTTCATTTTAAATATTTCACTATGATCTTTTATTATATTTTTTTCATCATTCTCAAAACCAAATTTCGCTAAAAAAAATTTTTTTTAAATTTTCATTTTTTCGTCAATATTCATTACAATTTTTTAAAATCAGATTCGCTAATTTGGGGCAGCCATTTTAAACTAAATAAATAAAAAATTAAATTGTAAATTCGCTGTTTTCATAGTCTTTTCTAAAAAAAAAACCTGACTTCATTAAAGCGAATAGCTACCCCTTTCAGAGCTGGTAGCTAAAAACAGTCAGATTAACCTTCGGGGCAATTACAACTAAAATGGCAAAAAACTTTACAACGGGTTTGGGGGCCAAGAATCTGGATTTTATGATGGCTTCCAATACACTTTCCGCTGCTATTTACGACCGCCCCCTGGAGGTCTGCCCTACAGGATGGGTCTAGGTGGAGTAAAGGGAGTGACTGACCCACACCCCCGCAAGAGACCACACAATAAAGTTTTACGATACAACCCCCCTTTTATTCACACCAAAAAATAAGCTTTCCAACTTCACAACATCACAACCACAATAAAGCACCCCAACGCACACAACACCCCAAAATCACAAAAAGCACTCCCAACACCCACAACATGCACGATATAAATAAATATTTCCCATACACGTACACGATCCAATTACACATTCCGCACATAAAACATAACAAAATTTTAAAAGAAATTTTTCCGCATCGACCCTTTTCTAACACCAGGGAGGCCCACACCCGCCCCTGTCAAGTCTGCTGGGAACCCCCGTGCACAGGTGCCCGAGCCGGGCGGTTCTCGCGGGATCGCTAAAAGCCGACACCCTCGCCCAAAAGCCCAGTGAAGAGCGGCCCGGGGGGGGGGGGGGGGGGGGGGGGGGGGGGGGAAAAGGGGAAAGGAAAACGGGGGCGCTGTACGGAGGTCCTGGACGGGGGTCAGGGGGGTCAGTCAAAACGGCGGGCCCCTACCAGCCCCGCGGCCCGACCAGGGCGGGGCCTCGACCACGCGGGAAACCTCCAGTCCGACCGGGCCAGAACGTCTCAACCAGCACGTGGCACCATCCAGTCCGTAGTCTCACCAGAACGTGGCCTCAACCAGCACGGGGAAACCATCCAGTCCGTGCCCCCGGGAAGCCCCCGGAGGGGGGGGGAAATAGATGGGGGGAGAGTCAAAAGGAGGGAAAGAAGAAGGAAGGAGGAGGAAGAAGGGTACGGGAACCCCCGTCATACATTTGACCCATGCTGTCAAATTTTAAACAGCCCTCCCGGGAGGGGCGAGGGAAGTCTACAAAACGCACACAGTAAACCCATCGAATCAGGGATGTTCACTAGGTCTTCTCAAAACCATGGGGAAAAACTGCATTAAACAACAGGTTATAAAACAAAATTGAAACACTTCACCCCTTTTTCATCACATTTAACATTTCCCTTTTTTTTGGGAAAAAACCAACCAGCGACCATCGCTTTTTACCTGCCACCACATTTGCGAAAAATAATTCAATGGCCAATTTTCAATTTATAAACACAATTAAAATAACACAAAACTCCCCCCCGCATCCGAAAGACAAATCGCGTACGCAAAGCTCCGAACAAAAAACTCGTTCCCTTTCACACCAAAAGACGGTGGCCGAAGGGTAAAAATCCGGCGAATTGACAGGGGCGGGCTAGGGGGACCAAAACAAATTCCAACCCTGAATCACCAGGTTTCCCCCTCCCCACCCACTACCGTCACCAAAATGCATAAACGGGGAAAGAATTTTGGGTATAATTTAGAAAGGCCAGGGTTAAAGATTGAATTTAACCCGAGAAAGGGTCCAAAAAAATATTTCTCTTACAATTTTGAAAACAAAAGAAAAATTGCCAAAAAAGAAGACAAGCCCGGGTAACAACAACAAACCAAAACAAAAAACCCGAAATGATGCTTCCAGCTACCCGGGGTGCCCCGAAGAGGCGGGTAAACGACCTCTCTACCCTCGTCCTTGAGAGGACAGGGCAAGAGCGGAAACAAAGAATGATTCCCCTCCAACCCAGGCCACTGCAGGAATTGAAAAATACTGACTGTACCTGATGAACGGGAAAACCAAGACGGAGCAGGGGGCTCCCCGAGACTCTTCCCTCGAGTGAAGAGCTAACCCCCCTCAGCAATGGGGGCCAAAATGCCAGCGGGGTCACAAAGGGGCAAAATTCAAAATAAAAGAAATGAAGCACGTGCGACGGTAAAAAGAAGGCGAAGGGGGCCCATAGACGAAAGTTTGGAGAAAGGTACCGGCCACCCTGAACCTGCAGGTGAAAAAGCACGGGCGGTGGAATTTAGAGAGAGAGAGAGAGAAAACAAAAACCCAAGTTGAGTTTAACACAACCAAAAGGGCAACTGCACCACAAGCCACATAGGGACGGATACACGAAAAAGCAACGACAATAAAAAAATGAAAAAAATCCCCACCTAGATGGTCAAAAGTCGAGGCCCGTGAAAACTCTGACAAACCCCCCTTCTAAAAGCATCTGTTTTTTTCTGAGTACATGCTCCTTTGAACCTTGACGCATGTGCAAATTTACAACAAAGGACCGAACCCAACTCTCGTGATCGACAGAGTACGGGAACCCAATACAAACTTCTTCGATGAATAACAGGAAAACAAAAACTACATTTATCAAAAAACTAAGCAAATTCCAAACCGAAAGTAACAATCCGAACCATGGTGATTCACTTTAAAAAAACCGGGTTAACAAAACAAAAAACCCAAAA
>JAFLJL010001748.1:0-33266 GCA_018398815.1 Conus ventricosus | reverse complement strand
GAATGATGAATGAAGAAAAGTAAAATGTTGAAACAAGCAGTGCAAAAAGTGAAAAGTTATTTGCACTGAACTTTCAGAATGTACAGGAGTGTTTTGTACTGTAACAGTCCTTAGTATCCCCATGGAGATGTCAGACCAACTAGCACTATGTCAAAACAAAATCTAGAATACATATCTGTCACAAATTAAACAGTAGCAAAGTCTTCTCACTTATATTGCACACATAAAGCATTGCATTTCTCGTTCTGTCTGTTCAGACAGTATATAGTCACATAGGAATTTGTTTTCTTGTGTAAAAGTTCCACCAGCGGGAATCAAGCTCTCAGGAGGTTTTCTGAAAAGAAACCCCAAGTCCTACTGTTAGCTTTGGAACATGTAATTTTTATTAATTTTTTTTCTTAAACCGTTGATAATGCATCATACTTACAAATTCGTAGCATTCTGTTTCCAGCACATCCCTACCTACAGTTGAGGATACAAAGTGAAATCTTTACCAAAAATATTAATCTAAAAAAACAATTATTTTTTTTTTTTTATAAACCAATTACATTTTTTCACAAAATGCTTCTCGTTACACAATCTCATTCTATTTACTTTTTTTTTAATTAATCACATCAATCTTTTACATTCACTTATGACGAGTTTCACTTTTCTTTATGTATTTATTATTCCCCAACTGGCAACTTGACCCTAGGAACAAAATCCCTAGCAGACTTCTGTCTGTGCTACATCACTGACCACTTTGGTCGCTCAGAAAAGAAAGTTTTCCGTTCCAACCGCAAAGGTTAGAAAATATACTGCCGAACTAAAGTTAAGGGCCAGAAGAAGAATCATCTCTCATAACCCCAAAAATCAAAGCAACACCTTCAACTCTTGAAATGTATTAATACGACATGTAACATTTCGATTCATGTAAACAAAATCACCAACAAAGAAATTTCATTTGCGCAGCAAACGTCGGAATTACCCCACCCCCCTTTTGAAAAGTTGCAAGAAAGTTCTTTCAGTTTGGTCAAGTTCAGTAACGGGTGTGCCCACCCTGGGCTGCAAGGCATTCACCGATCCGTGAGCGCATTGAGTTCACATGGTTCTGGAGCATCAGTTGAGAGATTGCCATCCACTCCTGCTGCAGGAACCGGAAGAGCTGGTCGACATCAGCAGGTGGGGGGTGATTGTCCCTCACCCGGCGCCCAAGGATATCCCAGAGGTGTTCTATGGGCGCCAAGTCGGGTGATCGGGCTGGCCAGTTCATCCTCACAATCTGCTGACACTGCAGAACATCTTGGACCACCCTAGCGCGATGAGGGGTCGCGTTATCGTCTTGGAGTATAGCGCCGGCACCCATGGCTTGCAGTGTAGGGAGGATCAGAGGCGTCACGATTTCATCCCTGTACCGTACGCCGGTAAGATTGCCTCTAATACGGTACAGTGGGGTCCTCCCGTGCAGATGGAAGCCAGCCCACACCATAACTGAACCGCCTCAGTACCTGTCATGTTCCTGGACACAGGCGTCGATGAAACGTTCACCTGGACGTCTCCAAGCGCGTATGCGGGCATCACAGGAAGACAGAGTAAACCGGGACTCGTCTGTAAAGAGTACCCTGCCCCACTGCTGTCTGTTCCAACGTCGATGGTTTTGGCAGAACGCCATCCTGGCCCGGCGATGACGTGGTGTGAGGGGCACACGGACGACAGTTCTCCTTGAGTACAGGCGCACCTCACGCAGACGACGGGTCACCGTCATGCGACTTATGGTGACGTTGGTAGCGGCCCTGAGGTTGCCTATCAACGTCCTGCGGGTGATGGTTTGGTGACGTAGAGCCAAGACCTGGAGGTAGCGATCGTCTCTTCCATCTGTACATCTTGGCCGCCCAGACCGAGGTCGCTCATCAGTACTTCCGGTAGTCTGGAAGCGTTGGTGGAGCCGCTGAATAACAGAGTGGCTAACTCCTAGCCGTCTGGAAACTTCTCTGCCGGAAACGCCGTCCTGCAGCCATCCCAGCGCCCGTCCTCGATCCACTGTTGTCAGTTTCGTTCTTGGAGGCATGCTTAATCAGAGCTCTGGTGCGCGCCCCTAAAGACCCATTCCTGTGCAACTTTCGTTGAGAAGTGTTCAGTATAGCCATGGTTTGCTCGTGCAAAATGCCAAAAACCTACTGCAATACTGCTTCTTCAGCTAAATTCGAGCAAAGTTTCAAGAAAAGTCTCGTGTTTTGACAACCTTTTCACTGCCCCTAAAAACGGTGTTGCTGAACTGCAATTCTTGCAAAACATGGTCAGGCACGTGCAGCAGTGGGAAAGGCTTTAGGAAAACCCAAGTTGACCATTTTTTCGTCACGCGGTGTTGGCATGAAAAATACATACGGAAAGCTGCTGAAATCAGAGGCCGGCCCTTAACTTTAGTTCCGCAGTATATTTAACAATCTTGACTCAAGTCAAGAGACCTATCCTCCTGTTTGGCAACTCTGGTCTGCCATACAGATCAGGAACACACTCATCCAACAAACAGTGAGCTCTCACCCAACATGTGCCTCATTGACCAATCAACAATAAGAAAAGGTAAAGGATTCAAGCATTGTTCACATATGGTCTAACATCTGGTCATAATAAAAAAAAATTCCTTTCAAAAACTCAACATGAACATTCACTTACGTTCATGCATAATATCTTTTGTCATCTCACACACACACACACACACACACACACACACACATACACACACACAAACACTCATATACTAGCACACACTCACACACACGCATGCACACACATACACACACACACACACGCACGCACACTCACATGCATCCATGCATGCACACACAGAAGCATGCATGTGTGTGCGCACACGTACACACACACATGTTGAGGAAAAAAGCTGACTAAAAAAAAAAAAATTCAGAAAGTGGCACTGTCCCCATTGTATCCAGTCTTTTATCCCTATCAAGTATCTTCCCTCCCACATATGCGTGTGCGCCCACACACTTACGCATACATACATATTCACGCTCATGTGTAGGCACACACACGCACACACACACACACACACACACACACACACACACACACACACACACACCACATATTCTTCTTCCCTGAATGTGCTGTTTCCTTGGTTACATGAATGACATTCCCTGGGGAAACAGAGTATAATTGAGTGGGGGTTTCCATGAGAAAGAGGTCCATGAGATTGGGGATGAAATTTGTACTACTTGTGAGTCCATTGTTCCCTTCCCTTCTATACCTCCTTTCGTTTCCTTCTTTCTCATCCCCTCCATTTTACCTACCAATCTCTTCCAATCTTGTCCCCCTCCAACCTTCCCCCACTACCTCCTCCCCCTCTTTTCAATCATCCTTGGTCATTTGCATCACATCCCCTAGGATAACAGGGTACAGATAAGACAGAGACTCTAGAGATGAGATTCGCAACACATCATAATCCGCTGTGCCCATACTATCCACAGCACTTTCTCCTTTCTTTTCCTTCTTGCCCCCTTCTTTTCCCCACCACTCCCTTCCAACTCTGTGCCCCTTTCCGCCAGTTTTCTACCTCCAAGCAGTCCACTGTCTTTACCCCTCCACAATATTCTTCCCACCCCCTATCTCGTCACATCCCCTTTTCCCTCCCCTGGCCCATCCCTGCCTGCCTCTTCATTTTTTATGCCCCCACCACTCTCTATTTCCACCCATCCCCTTCAAGAGTTAACTGTATTGTCAGGATGACGATGATGATGGCGATTATTATTGGTATTTTTACTGTTACGGTCGTTACTGTTCAATAACCGATATATATAATAACCAATCTTGGTTAGGGCTCCTCTACCAGCCTTCCTCTCCCCCCCCCCTCCCTTTTTTTTCCTTCGTTATTCTCCCATAATATCTATTCCTTGCCTCACCCCCATCCTTCTCCCCCTACTGCCCTTTACTTCCCTCCCGGCCCCCCTCTCCTTGTCTCTGGTGCTGGTAAACCTTCAGTCTCGCTGCTTTTTGCCTTGAATCAAGATTCCCTCTTGTCTTTCTGATTTATTTGTGTCCATAAGTGATACTCTGTGTGTGGGTGGGTGTGGGTGTGCTATGTGCAGGTGTGTGTGATGTGAGTGGTGTGTGCAGGTATGTGTCTGTGTGTGGGGAGGGGGGAGATGGGGGGAGGGGGTGAAGAGGATGTGGGGAGAGAGTGAGAGATTTGTTGTCAATCATTACTGTGTTTTTGACTGCTAGCGGGTGATGCTTCATGTTTGTCCCATGTAGTAGTCCGGTATCAGTGCGATCAGTGTTTTTTTTTTTTTTTTTTTTTTTGCTGTCCCAACCTCTGCGCTACCTCAGAGGCAGTGCACCCACGCCGCTCATTCCGACACCCCGTCCACAGCCATAGCCCGGCCGGCCCCGCCGCAGCCCCGGCACCAGCAATCCACAGGGAGCAGTCAATGTCAAGTCGTCATGAGGCAACCCACCGGAGGAGACACTGCACTGCTGCCGAGTCACTTCGGTGGTGTTCAGTGGCGCCTGTTCTGATCTAACATACGCAGGACACCACCTACTAAGCCCCCTACTGACGACAATAATTGCTTAGTCGCTGAGCCGGCGTGAGTGAGCTCTCCCTCCGGAGGGCGCCACCACGTCCGTCCAACGACAGCCCCCATGGACTCGCCGATACCGGTGACCCCGATGGAACCAAACCAAGACCACAGACGCGGAGAGGACATCGAAACTGAGGTCACCATGAGAGCAGGGCATGAAGGGCCACAGAATTTGAGACTTTTTTTTTTTATGCTGATCAATGGGAATGAGGATGATTAAGATGATGCTACGGATTTCCATTTCGGTCTGAGACTAGATGACAGGGCTGTACTCTACGCTTCCTTTCATAATATATCCTGGCGTCAACCAGGCCCGAGAGATACAGGCACCTGCAGTGTTGGTCATGAAATTTGAGCAACACTCTCAGAAACGCATCCATTAAGTGGATGAAACTCGACTGTGTGGTCCCAGTCTTCCCAACTGAGCCCGCAGCAAACTCAACTCTGGGTAGGAGCCGGTCGGGGCAGAAAAAACCCACATGCCTCTGATGGGATTCGAACCCACGACCTCCCAGCCGGGAGTCCGCGACGCTAACCACTTCGCCACGGCGGCTGCGATCAGTGTTTTGATCAGATGTAGATGAAGTCATTCAGCAATATTGCCAAAGCATTAAAAGAAGCAACAACTTCTTTGTCTTTTTTTGCTGTGATCAAGATGTATACAAACAAATCATCATATAGATGGATAGACAGATAGATACACGTACATGCAAGTCATCGTTTAGCTTCTGGTCACACCTGGGAGTGATTTCGTTTCCCATGCATTTTCTATTTAACTGTCAGCTCTCAGGCTATGATTTTTAGTAGAAATATCCAACGAAAATTGAAGAAAGTAAATCTTAAATGAGGCAGGGAGCAGTAAACAGTGAATAATGAGCAAGTGGAGTAGCTCTTGTTTCCATGATGAAATAAATACATGCCCATAACTCCAAACGAATGCTGTTAATGACACCAAATGGCCTACAGGAATGACAACACAGAGTGCATAGAACAAACAAGGAGACATCCCTTGAGAGTTAAGGGTGTGTATTCATTTCATCATGGGAGCAAGAGTTACCCTACTTGTTCATTTTATAAAATTGAAAAAAAGTAATGGTTGTCAGCAAACACTGGTGCAATTCTCAAGATTTTGATTAATACTGACAGAGGCAACAAAAGTGCAGTAAAAGATGGGTCTGAAAATGAGTTTGGGATTTGTTGCCATCATTATTGGCTTGGCACAGTACATGACACTTTTATGATTACTGGGCTATAAGTATAAAGCTGCACCCATTGTGATTTTAGGGGGAAATTCTAAAAGAATTGATACATTAGCTGCAACCATTTATTAGCTCAAGAAAGGAGCAGTGAAAAACAATGAATAAAAAGAGCAGCGCAACAGAATGTAAACGGCAAAGCTTGATTTTGTATTTTGAGGAATATCTTAAACAGTCAAATAGACGGAAATGGCAGAATATATGAGAAAAATCAACTACCTAAAGTATGGCAGTATATACAATGCAAGAAAAATCAATTGCTCTCAGTTGTCTGTATCGTTGTCTTGAATTTTATACAGCCTATAGTCATGAAATGTATTGCACTGGCAACAAAACTCCTCTTGCTCACTGAGTTGAAAACATCACATAGCTTGGAGCTGACTGGCTAGTCGCTAAGAAAACACTGGCTATGATGGACAAAATTCATAATGCTGACAAGTGTCAAAGAGGGAAGGGACTTTTGGGACACTGATACACCCGCTGATTCTGTTGCTGCTGACCGGCTACACACGAAGAATGGACAGATTCCTAACTGCTAAGGAAGAGGGAGGTGGAACAAGGGTAGAGTTACACTGATTGGCAGCCAAGAAAAAGGCAAGGATCACAGAGGGGACAGACACATTGACCCAGTCATTAAACCTAAATAATGTGGCACAACATGCATTAAAGGATATCCAATCGCTTCAGTAAATAAACATGTTGACTTTATGTAGTTGGTTTTCTAAGTTTTGTCTGCCTCTGTTTTGTTCATATACTGACTTCCATAAAAAACGCGAAAAATTGAAAGGCTATTTTTCGGGTGAAAAGGGGTGAATATACGATATTGAACCATTGTGGCAAGTTGTTTGGGTCCAAGACTCACGTGCAGTGAAAAAATTGTGTGAGCAACACATCATTTCCGGCATTGGAGGGTCAACAAAAATGGCAAACTGGTTGCTGCATGTGAGGCACGTGCACACCATGCAGAGCAAAGTTAACCAGCGACAAGTACGCAGGCATGCAGCCTTTATAAAGCCGCGCTACAAGGTTCAGATAACGACTTGCCGTCTGAGCACTACAGAGATGCCAAGACTACGAGCAGAGGAACGCAATCGTGCCCTAGGCCATCTGGAGGCTGGTGTGGATGCCAGGCAGGTCGCCAACATCTTTAACGTCCACATCTCAACCATCTATCGTCTGCAGCACCGCATGCGAGTCACTGGTACCACTGATGATCGTCCCCGGCTAGGCCGTCCTCGGGTCACCACACCAAGAGACGATCGCCATTTTGTTCGAACCCATCTGCGGGACAGGCGGCAAACAGCCGCTAACACTGCTCGACAGGTGCCTGGGAATCTCCAGCAACGAATCAGCCTCAACACTGTGCGGCGGCGTCTTCAGGAGAACGGGCTGGCATGTAGGCGTCCTCACAGAGGTCCGGTACAGACACCAAGACACCGGCAGGACAGGCTGCAGTGGGCACAAGCCCGAATCAACTGGCGCAGGCAGCAGTGGGGACGCATACTGTTCTCAGATGAGAGCCGTTTTTGTATTGACATGGCTGACGGTCGTGTCAGAATATGGCGTCGACCTGGTGAACGCTATGCTGACTCCTGTGTGGTAGAGCGGAACCCCTGGGGAGGCCCGAACGTTATGATATGGGGTGAAATTGACATTAACCACGCCATAGGACCAGTCATCTTTCAGAACATTGGTCCTGGTCGCGGACAGGGTGTCAATGCACAGCGCTACATCCACCAGGTGCTCAGACCCCATGTCGTTCCTTTTTTTGCGCAACACCCAAACTGGACATTCCAACAGGACAATGCAAGACCACACACAGCCAGGGCCACCCGGCAATTTCTTCAGCATAACAACGTCAATGTGCTGCCCTGGCCAGCCCTCAGTCCCGATTTAAACCCAATAGAACATTTTTGGGATGAACTTGGCAGACGGTTGGACCTCCTGCGTCCACGACCAGCAACAGCGGCTCAACTTCACCAGGCCATCGTCCATGTGTGGGCTGGTGTGCCAAGGGGACGCATCAACCATCTGGTCCACTCAATGAGCCGCAGGTGTCAAGCAGTTGTCCATGCAAATGGTGGCCACACACGGTATTAGGACTTCAAGCTGGTTTGTCACGTGACCTTGGATTTTCCACACAAAGACATATTGCTGATGACATTTTCACACATTACCGGTGTAATGAATCAAATCACGTTGAATTCTCGCTTCCACTCTGTACAATTGTGACCAATAAAATTCGCCCCTAACCTTCAGCTTGTTTTGCTTTCGCGTTTTTTATGGAAGTCAGTATATTTTGAAAATGACCCATTGGAAGCAAATCAGTCCAAACTGGCCAGGCACTAAAGACCACCTGGATGTAAAATCTGAAGGATTGAAATAAAAGTTTGTATAAAGTTTTAAGTTATTTGAGCTGTATGTCCTTTGTTGAGTACAAGCCTAAGTTCCTTTTGCTTTATTTCAGTTCCTATCTTTAAATGTTCATGAAAGAAAAAAAAAAAACCTGATGTGATCTTGATGCAGGGCACCTGAGCCAAGTGCTTTTGACTTTGATGATTCAGCCAGTGAGGCCTCCACCAAGATGAAGATGACTCCAAGAACTCCAGGTACGGATAATGCACAGCCTTGATGGATTCTGTTGCTTGTGTGTGTGTGTGTGTGTGAGTGTGAGTGTGTCCCCATGCTTTCTTACTTTTCTTCTCTGTGGGAATGTTCTTAGAGCAATGTAAGGGTAAATAGTAACTTTTCTTTCGATTTTGGTGTTGTTTTGTTTGCTTTTTTCCCCCTTACATGTGATTTATAATATATATGGTTTTAATCTATGTTTGCTCTTTACTGAGCTTTATCACTATTATTATGCTAATTCTTATTTTTCTCATATTTACCTCTTCAAACAAATGCCTTATCCCCACTTGGCATGGAACATGGCCATATTATCAGTTTTGGATGGAGAAGCAACTTTCAGCTTCATAACAGAGAATTTCGGCCAATAATTCCCCAACATTAAGGTTAGTTGCTGTTTAATTTCAATTGTCACTGTGTCGTTGTTTGCCTTGGCATACTACCAGTCACCATCGAAACCTTCTTCTACTTTGTTCTCCACTTGTGTCTGCTCTTCCTGCCTCAAGTGGTGTCTATGTGCTGATACACATGAGACCCATGTCTCTTGTCCTGGATGTCTCCCTTTTTCACATCGTGACTGGCCTGGCGCAACATGGTGTACATTGTGTGAGTTTGATATCAGGTCAGTCTGCATGACAGTCCGTCAATTTTCCTTCTTTTTTTCTTTTTTTTTTTATTGAACAATTTTTCATTTTTGCAAGACATACACAACTTCATACAGAGACATATGCATTTTCTTCATAAGTTGTAAATGGGGAAGGAAAGAAAGCAAAAAACAAAACAAAAGCAAAACAAAAGAAAAAACACCATCCTTCCCCCTCCCCTATATATATATCTGTATTCACATATACACATGGTGAATGACAACACTCTTAAATATTACATACTTTCCCCTCCCTCCTTACTGGTGAGTTGATTTTAACGTGGTGACAGCCCTGATGTGGCCCTTTGCGGTCGGCTGGGCTATAAGCAACATTATCTTATCTTATCCTCCCATCTCTGTGTGGGGTATAATTTCTGCCATATTTGCAAGAATAAATGAAACGAGGATGAGAAAATCAAACTAAGTATACAGTTTGTTCTTTACATCAGTGTCAACATACATCATACTGCACACACTGTACAATTATAGGCAACATGTGCACACACTTAAGTATTTGGGAGTGAGGTCCGAAAGCCATGGGTAACAAACAATTACCTTCTACAATAGATAATACATGTGCATACAAGACTGAAGAACAATTGGTGATACTCGTGTAATAAAATAGATATTTGTGGAATGGGAGAAAGAAGGCAATCAAGGAATTACTGTAAGACATGGGGACCAGGTTTCTTCAAACTGTCTTGCCTTATAATTTATAACAGCTGAATATTTTTCAATATTATATGTATTTTTCAAAATTGCAACAAAAGCCAACAAAGTAGGATGGACATCTCGAAGTTTACATGTATAAATGTAGAATTTAGCTAACAGAAGAATGAGATCCATTACTTTATCTGTTTTTGTATCTACTTTGACCCCAAATAGAACAAACTCCTTGTTTATGTTTATATTATGACAAAGTTGGCATTTGTCTTTGAACATATTTTCAAAATCATTCCAAACATTTTTAACAACAATACAGTCATGCATCATGTGAAGAATGGTTTGTTCTTCTTGATTACAAAAGTTACAAATAGGAGAATCAGAGATTTTACACATAAATATCTTTGAGTTGGGAGCAGCCTGTGTAGAAGTCTAGTTTGAAACCATCTCAGTTGGACATCTGTTGTGGTTTTAAAGCAGTGAAAAAAGATCAGTTTCCAGTTTAGATTCTCAAAAAGATTTTTCCATTTAGTGACACAGGCATAGCATTGTTATCATTCAAAATATTTTGTACACATTTATTGCCTTTTCTGATAAAAAAAACCCCCATACTTTCTGATCGAGCAATTTATATATGTTGGTAAAGACAACATTTACTTTCCTGCCATAAGAATGAACAGCACTGAGAATACCTTCATACAAAAGAAAATTAGTTCTGATTCCTGGAAAACTTGTCAGAAACTCTCTGTATGACATGAAATTGCCATCCTCATTCATTAATTGCTTTACAAAAAAGATATTGTAGTTAAAACCATTCTTGCACAAATATAACTTTTTTATTTCTTATAATATTCACATTGTAATGGATACATTCTGACATAAAATCATGAACGGAGGAAGGCTTACATTTCAAACACAGTTTTTTTATGTCTCAAAACATCCTTCCAAAATGGATCTGAACATTCTGCATAACAATATTTACATATTCTGCTCCCAAATACCGCACCTCATTGAACATAGGATACATATTTAGAGTAAACATTTTCCAATCGCCATCACCACAAAAGAGTCTTCGTAGCCAACTGATTTTCATGGAAGACATAAAATTTCTAACGTTAAGCATTTTAAGCCACCAGCACTAGTCTTTTTCAATTACTGACTTTTTAATTTTACCCTTCTTCCCATTCCATAAAAAGGTGTATAGTTCCCTTTCTAAGGATGTAATGAAATCATCCGGGGGGTCCGGCAGGTTGATCAGGAGATGGACAATTTTTGAAAATACTAAAGTCTTGATAACTGTTATTTTGCCAAAAGGGGTGATTTGCCATTTCTTCCATGATGTTAGAATTCTTCTTATTGCTAAAAGTTTATCTTCATAATTGATACGTACAATGCTATCTGTGTTAGTAGAAAATTTGAAACCAAGAATTTTAAAAGTACCTGGATCCCACACAAAAAATTTTTTTCCCTAATATATTGAATGCCACAGTTTCTCCCACTTCCTATCCAGATAATTTGAGTTTTGTCAAAGTTTATTTTTAGACCCGAGATGTGTGAGAATTTTGTGAGCACACTTACAGTTTCATTGAATGATCTTTCAGAACCATCAAGATATAAGGTTGTATTATCAGCAAACTGTGACAACAAATTTTCTTTCTCTTTTATTTTGATACCTTTAATATTTTCATTTTTATGGATCAAAAGTGATAAAATTTCTGCACATATTAAGTATAAATAAGGCGAAGACGGATCTCCTGTCTGACCCCCCTTTTGATCTTAAACCAGGGTGAATACTGACCATTCACCAAAACACAAGTGGTTGTATTGCAATAAAAGGTTTTTATCCACTGTATCATATCCGAACCAAAGTTTTAAAAAATGTAAACATTTCAAAAGAAAGGACCAGGAAACACTGTCAAACGCCTTTTCAAAATCAATAGATAATAGCATTGCCGGAATATTTTCTTTTTCCACGTATAACAAGGTATCATAAAGCAAACGGATGTTTTCCCCAATAAAACGTCCTTTTAGAAAACCTTTCTGACACTCGTAAATAATATTTGGTAGAACATCTTTTAGCCGTTAGCAATACACGCTGAGGCAATCTTATAGGTAATGTTTAAAAGGGAGATAGGTCGCCAGTTTTTGATGAATCTCTTTGGTTTCCCTTCTTTGGGGAAAGCAGGTGATGGAACCCTGTCTCTGTGTTATAGACATTTGTCCTTTTTCAAAACCCTCATTGACAGATCGTATTAAGAATATGCCAATATCAAGAAAGAAGAATTTTAAAAACTCCACTGTAAATCCATCAGGACCAGGGCTCTTACCATTTTTCATGTTTTTTAATGCTTTAGTAGCCTCTTCAAAAGTAATTAATCCTTCTATTGCTTCACTATCTTCATTGGATAAAATAGTAGCATTTGGACACTCATCCGGGATGTTAATGTCGCTTACATCTGTAGACTTGTATAATTCTGTGTAAAATTGTCTTACTTCATTAAGTATTATGTCTTGATCCGAGATGATACCTTTGTCATCAGTTTCAAGAAATGGTATGGATTTATCTAAGTAGTTTCGGTTTTCTAAATTACAGAAGTACTTAGTCACTTTTTCTCCTTGATCAATCCAACGCAATCGTGAGCGCACAGATATTCCTTGAATTTTTATTTCTCTAATTTCTTGTAACTGTATTTTTAAACTTTCTAAATACGGAGCGTCCTCTTGTTGTAAATTATTTTCAAGATTTTTTTTTTTTCCAGATCAGACTCTTGTTCACCCAATACCTTTTTCCTGTGTGTGGAGTAAGAAATTGTTTTACCTCTGATTTCAAGCAATAATGTTTCAAAGAATAACTGATCATTTATTTGAAAAAATAAGTTTTCATTTGGTATACTATTTATATTGTCCATGTTATAAACAAGCACCGCATATTGTTTCTTAATCTCCGAAATAAGATTTTTTATTTCCAAAATATACTGTTTGTCTTTTAGAAGGCTATTATTAAATTTCCAAAAGGGCCTATCCCTTTTAAATTCATCTTTTTTCAAAGCTAGGGTGACGAGAGAATGATCCAATCTGTAGCCAGGGTCAATATATACATCATTAACTATAGACAAAAATTCTTCACTAATTCAAAAATAATCTAATCGTGCCTGTTTTATTCAGTTAAATTTTCTCCATGTGTATTTTCTTTTGTCGGGATACATTTCTCTAAACACATTAAAAAGGTTATATTCTGTCATAATACTGTAAATCTTTTTCCGTCTCCTGGAACGATTCATAGTACTAGAATAATTACGAATATCTAAATCAGTATTTAGAGGGCAGTTCCAATCCCCTGTAACAATTACATGTTCATTCCCAATATTTTCAATGTGGTCAAAAACACTACCCCAAAAATCTGGCCTGTCGCCACTGCTAGGGCCATACAAATTGACCAAAGTAAATTTCTTTTTAAGAGCTTTGATATTCAACACAATATAACAACCATGCTGGTCTTTGATTACATCATGCAGTTTGTACTCAAAATTGTTATTAAATAAGATAGCCACACCATTTTTGTTGGTTTCACAGCCACTGAGCCAAATCCAATAACCCCAGCTAGCCTGTATATAGCTCTCAATGTCTGCCTTCAAGTGAGTCTCTTGAAGACAAAAAATGTTAGCCTCTGTCTTTCTTAGAAAGTCGAATACATCTCTTCTTTTAGTAGAGTCGTTAAGCCCATTGCAACTGAATGAGGAAATTCTAAATGCTTTATTCGATGCCATTGTGCTGAACAAGGAGGCAAATAGAGTGTAACAAAGCATGATAATAGGTCGAAAAAAATGAGATCATATGAAATCGTAGAATGATTGTCAGCCCATTGCTCAAATTCAAAATCAAAGCCAGCCAAAAGTACCACATGTACAAACTTTGCAGACACTGACGGACCATCAAAGTATGTTATTCAACGTTGCAGTACAAAGCATGAAAAATATGGAGTAGCTTCATTTTATGACCCACGAAGAAAAAGAAACACCCGAAGGTGCTGGGGAGGACCCAGAGAAGCACTGTCTTCGCCCGCCTTTTGAGCAGTCCTGTACCACCCTTGGAGGCCTGCGCTGTGTTGACGATGGGTACAGGCCTACGTGAAACAAACATTGCGATGACCCAATTTCTACCTTACCCCCGCTCCCTTTCTCCCAACCCCGTAACCCTTCTCTCACACACACACATTCAAATAATACAAAAACAAGAATACAACAAAAAGACAAACAACACTTACTTGTTTGATTCATCCAGGGTGTACCGCCAATACTCCAACCCACATTATTATAAGAAATCGGTTTAGAGAAATTGCCACACCTTTTTACAAATTCCAGCATGACTTCTCAGCATGCAGACATTTGCAGCAACACACGTGATGTAAACACTGAACGTCACGTGATCAAACAAAACTAAAAGTCCTCCCAATATATTGAAGCCCAAGTAGAATACAATGCAAAGTGAAATATGTACTGCCAGCTATTGAGCTGGGACATTCAATCATATGTAAAAATTAACAGAACAATCGGGGGAAAAACAAAACAAAAAAACATGAGTACGCTCAAACAAACTAACCCTTGACCTTGAGGACATGCGCAAAAGAAAAATGTAAAATTTACCAAACATTATGCACTGACGTACAGACTAGGAATGGTGGAATTTCAAAAATTTCCGTAACAGTTAACCGATAGAAACTAACAATATTAACAATCCGTCAACAAGTTTACGAGTGGAAGAAAATAAGTGAAAAATGAAATAAAACAATAGTAAGGCAAACCGAAAAAATAAAAACTAGGAATAGCTAGCTACCTGAAGCAGACGAGGTATGTCGAAGCAGACGATACACTGGACTTCCGGTTCTAACGGGGCGGTGTTTCTCTGGAATGCTGTCTGAAATCAGCGAGTGATCTCACAGGCACCACTCTCCCGTTTGTCGTCTTTGCCCAAACAGTCCCGTTCTTGGTCCACGCCTGCTGACAGGCAGTGTCACTTTTCACACTACACAACAGTGAATACGTACGAGGGGTCAGATCCTCAACAACGACAGTTCCACTCCCCTTCAGATTCTTCCTGGCATACAGGACAGCATCGCGAACACGTCGGGACACAAAACGTAATATTATGCCCCTACCCGAGTTCCCAGAACCGCCAGTGGCGCCCCCGGAACGTTGGACACGGGCACCCACACGGTGTACAGCCTCCAGGTCCTCGAATTTCACTTTGACCTTGAGTTGACTGGAGATCAACAAAAGGACCTTCTCCTCGCACTGCTGCGCCGTCTCACCTTGGTCTTCCTTCATTCCGTAGATACGTAGGTTGTTCCTACGGACGGACGCCGATAAGTCCTCCGTTCTACGGTCGGCGGTCTTGGCAAGGTGACGGGCTTCCCTCAGCTGGTCCCTCAAGGAGTCTTCCCTCTGTTTGGCGTCCCCCGCCTCCTTCTTCAGCCTGTCGTTCTCATTCTGCAGCAGCAGAATGGAGGCCCTCAGTTCTTCTACCACTGTGGACAGTTTTGCGAGAGCAGAGCCGTTCGCGCACAATTTCTTCATCGGGTCTTCGTTAGTAATGGAACCCTGATGAAGATTCGAACTGTGTTCAGGGGAGAAGACCGCGTTGAGCTCCTCGGATGGTGACAGAGGTAAGTTGTCTCCCTTGTCAGTCATGTCTTGGTTTGCCGATTCGGGAACGTAAACAAACTTTGATAGCTTCTCTTTCACCGATGTTGGCGTGCTTGTCACAACTTTTTGTTTCTTTGGCGTATTATTTGAATTATTTAAGTCACTTGACTTTCCCACCGATGCACCAGAAGAGTTTGATCCCGAGTTGGAGTTTGTTTTTCTGTGTTTACGTTTCCGTTGTCCGCCGCCGGCCATACTGACTTGTAATGGTTCGACTCGTGTCTTTCATTTTAGCTTGAAATCGCGGTTGCTGCGCTAAAAAATTACCTGACATGTTTGGTGGAGATTGGCAGTGGTCGCACTATTAATCCAGCGGCACCATCACACTTTCTTCATTGATTAATTAACAGAAAAACTGTTGATGTCCAACAAAAAATTCATGCTCCGTTTCGCCATACCAGAAAGTTCTGAAGTTTCGTTATTCCTTGTGTCTGACTACTGGCAATCGTCATATTTTGGCATCCCTCAGTTTTTGCCACTTACACACAACAGGGGTCAGTCGACAGGGACATTCCCTTGGTTTTGCGGATGGTACGTTTTAGCCCACTTCTGCGTTTTGCACTTAGTCAAACCAAGTTGTCAGCTTCAATATTTTTTTGTACCTTTTGGCATGCTTGCCATTTGGTGGAAAATCTTTTCTCCTCCTTGTTGTTCCAAGAGTTCTGCGTGTCTTTCTTGCGCATCCTGAGATAGGGGATTATCTTTGATGTCTAACAGATTTTGTGCCTTGCCAAAGTTTAGCCTACTTCGGCATCTCCTGGACTTTGGTCCTTCCTATGGTCATTTTGAGCTCAGCTTGTCTCCTCATTCCCTTTCCTTGGCCCTCCTTTTGAGGTCAGTGGTCAGTCAAAATCCAGTTCTCTGTCCTCCAAGAATTATATATAGAAGAAAAAGAAAACCCGAAGGTGCTGGGGAGAACCCAGAGAAGCACTGTCTTCACCTGCCTTTAGAGCAGTCCTGTACCACCCTTGGAGGCCTGCGCTGTGTTGACGATGGGTACAGGCACGCGCAGGACACTCCATTAAGATATCAAGGGACATAACTGCTCCTGAACAGAGGTAAATTAGACTACAGGATGCAGCTCATAACAGCCTTAAAGTAGCATCCCCATGGGTGTACCAGCCCGTATTTCATGACTGCAGAGCCCTCCGGCGAAAAACACCACCCTCCAGCTGCCGAGCACACCCCACAGACCCAACCACCCCTGCCCACGGACAGATGAAGACAGTGCCACTCCAGACACAGCCAAGCTTTCGCCATGCGGTCTTATGTGCCCTCAAGAGAGAATCCAAAGTTGTAGTCTTTCCCACTGTCAACAGGACTTTCCCTGTGGTCAGTGGGTCTTTCCTCACCGTCACTGGACCTTTCTCCAGGGTCAGCCTAGTTAAGGCAAAGAAAAAAAGAAACACCCGAAGGTGCTGGGGAGGACCCAGAGAAGCACTGTCTTCACCTGCCTTTAGAGCAGTCCTGTACCACCCTTGGAGGCCTGCACTGTGTTGACGATGGGTACAGGCACGCGCAGGACACTCCATTAAGATATCAAGGGACATAACTGCTCCTGAACAGAGGTAAATTAGACTACAGGATGCAGCTCATAACAGCCTTAAAGTAGCATCCCCATGGGTGTACCAGCCCGTATTTCATGACTGCAGAGCCCACCGGCGAAAAACACCACCCTCCAGCTGCCGAGCACACCCCACAGACCCAACCACCCCTGCCCACGGACAGATGAAGACAGTGCCACTCCAGACACAGCCAAGCTTTCGCCATGCGGTCTTATGTGCCCTCAAGAGAGAATCCAAAGTTGTAGTCTTTCCCACTGTCAACAGGACTTTCCCTGGGGTCAGTGGGTCTTACCTCACCGTCACTGGACCTTTTTCCAGGTCAGCCTAGTTAGCAAAGAAGAAAAAGAAACACCCAGAGGTCTGGGGAGGCCCCAGAGAAGCCTGGTCTCCCCTGGCCTTTAGAGCATCCTGTACCACCCTTGCAGGCCATGCGCTGTGTTGACGATGGTACAGGCCGCGCAGGAACACGCCATTAAGATAACAGGGACATAACTGCTCCTGACAGAGGTAAATTAGACTACAGGATCAGGCTCATAACAGCCTTAAAGTACAGCCCCATGGGTTAACCAGCCCTGATTTTCATGACAGCAGAGCCCACCGGCGAAAACACCACCCTCAAGGCAGCTGTCCGAGCACACCCCACAGACCCAACCACCCCCGGCCCACGACTGATTGAATACAGTGCCACTTCCAGACACAGCCAACCTTTCCGCCATGCGGCCTTATTAGGCCCTCAAAGAGAATCCCCTTACCCGTGGCCCTCTTTTGAGGTCAGTGGTCAGTCAAAAATCCAGTTCTCTGTCCTCCAAGAATTATATAAAATATATATATATATATATATATTTTGAAAAAATAACATTAAAATATTGAAATGAAGAATAACAGAGGAGAAGATATTGGAAGAAGGAAATTCAAACAAGAAGAAAAATGAAGAATAAAGAAATTGAATAGTAAAAGAGGAAGACAAGAGGAGAAGAAAGAAATTTTAAAAATGTAAAAAAAGAAAATTATACAACCATAAAAGGGGCTGCCTGTGCTCGGCCCTCAGTAGGGTTCAGTCTCAGGCTTTCTGTTCGTGCTGGCCCCTCAGTAGGGTTCAAGTCTCAGGCTGATGGGTAGTGGACAGCTTTTCTGGGCTGGCCCCTCATAGGGGAGGTCAGTCTCAGGCTAGGATGGGAAGTGGACAAGCTTTCCTGTGCTGGCCCCCTCAGTAGGGTTTCAGTCTCCAGGCTAGGATGGTAGTGGACATGCTTTCACTTACGGACACTGTGCTTGGCCCCTCAGTAGGGTTCAGCTCAGGCCTAGGAAGGGAATGGAACAGCTTTCACTTCGACACTGTGGTCGGCCCCGTCAGTAGGGTTCAGTCTCAGGCTCGGTGGGTAAGTGGACCAGCTTTCAACTTCGGACAACTGTGCTGGCCCCTCAGTAGGTTCAGGTCTCAGGCTAGATGGGAGTGGACAGCTTTCTGTGCTGGCCCCCAGTAGGGTTGCAGTCTCAGGCTAGGATGGGAAGTGGACAGTTTTCACTTCGGGACACTGTGCAGGCCCTCAGTAGGGTTCAGTCTCAGGCTAGGAGTGGGAAGTGGACAGCTTTCACTTCGGACACTGTGCTGGCCCCGGCAGTAGGGTTCAGTCTCAGGCTAGGATGGAAGTGGACAAGCTTTCTGTGCTGGCCCCCTCATAGGGTTCAGTCCTCATGCTGGGATGGGAAGTGGACACTTTCCTGGGTGCTGGGCCCCCAGTCGGGTTTCGGTCTCAGGCTTTGGATGGGAAGTGACAGCTTTCATCCACTGTCGACACTGTGCTGGCCCCGTCCGTAGTGTTCAGTCTCAGGCTAGGATGGAAATGGACTAGCTTTCTGTGCTGGCCCCTCAGTAGGGTTCAGTCTCAGGCTTTCTGGCTGGCCCCTCAGTAGGGTTTCATCTCCGGCTAGGATGGGAAGTGGAACAGCTGTTCACACTTTGGACACTGTTGCGGGCCCCTCAGTAGGGTTCAGTCTGCAGGCTCGGATGGGAAGTGGAACAGCTTTCTGATGCTGGTCCCCTCAGTAGGGTTCAGTCTCAGGCTGGGATGGGAAGTGGACAGCTTTCTGTGCAGGCCCCGTCAGTAGGGTTCAGTCTCAGGCTGGAATGGAAGTGGACACTTTCGTTCTTGCTGGCCCCTCAGTAAGGGTTCAGTCTCAAGGCTGGGATGGAAGTGACAGCTTCGTGCTGGCCCCTCAGTAGGGTTCCAGTCTCAGCTGGATGGGAAGTGGACAGCTTTCCACTTCGGACACTGAGGGAGCCCCCTGCGAGTGGGATTCAGTCTCAGGCTAGGATGGGAAGTGGACAGCTTTCTGTGCTGCCCGTCAGTAGGTTTCAGTCTCAGGCTGGGATGGGAAGGGGCCAGGTTTCTGTGCTGGCCCCTCAGTAGGGAGTTCAGTCTCAGCTAGGATGGAGGGACACTTTCACTTCGGACACTGTGCTGGCCCCTCAGTAGGGTTTCAGGTCTCAGCTGGTATGGAAGTGGGACAGCTTTTCTGTGCTGGCCCCGCAGAAGGTTCAGTCCCCTCAGGCTAGGATGGGAAGTGGACAGCTTTCACTTCGGACACTGTGCTGGGCCCCTCAGTAGGTGTTTCAGTCTCAGGCTAGGATGGAAGTGGACAGCTTTCACTTCGGACATGTGCTGGCCCCTCAGTAGTGGTTCATCTCAGGCTGGGATGGGAAGTGGACAGCTTCTGTGCTGGCCCCTCAGTAGGTTCAGTCTCAGGCTAGGATAGTGAAGATGGACAGCTTTCTGTGCTGGCCCCTCAGTAGGGGTGCATCTCGAGGCTTACAGCATGGGAAGTGGACAGCTTTTCTGCTTCTGAGCTGGCCCCTCAGTAGGTTCTGACCTCAGGCGTTGGAGATGGAAGTGGACAGCTTTTCTGTGGGCTGCCTCCTCATAGGTTCAGGTTCTCATGGCTAGGATTGGGAAGTGGACAGCTTTCGGTGCTGGCCCCTCTTAGGGTTCAGTCTCAGGCTAGGATGGGGAAGGTGGACAGCATTCTGTGCTGGCCACTCCGTAGGGTTTCAGTCCAGGCTAGGATGGGAAGTGGACAGCGTTCTGTGCTGGCCCCTCAGTAGGGTTCAGTCCCTAGGCGAGGATGGGAAGTGGACAGCTTTCTGTGCTGCCCCTCATAGGTATCAGTCTCATGCTAAGGATGGGAAGTGGACAGCTTTCTGTGCGGCCCCACCGTAGGTTCAGTCTCAGGCTAGGAATGGGAGAGTGGACCAGCGTTCTGTCTGGCCCCCTTCAGTAGGTTCAGTCTCAGGCTGGGCTGGGAATGGACGAGCTTTCTTGCTGGCCCTCAGTAGGGTTTCAGTCCTCAGGCTGGATGGGAAGTGGACAGCTTTCAGATGCGGCCCCTCAGGAGGTTTCATTCTCAGGCTTAGGATGGGAATGGACACTTTCTGTGCTGGCCCCCTCATAGGGTTCAGTCTCCAGGCTGGGATGGGAAGTGGACAGCTTTTCATCACTTACTTCGTGACACTGTGCCTGGCCCCGTCAGTAGGGTTCAGTCACAGGCTAGGATGGGAAGTGGACAGCTTTCTGTGCTGGCCCCTCAGTAAGGGTTCAGTCTCAGCTGGATGGGAGTGGACAGCTTTTTCTGGTGCTGGCCCCGGTCAGTAGGTTCAGTCTCAGCTAGGATATGGAAGTGGACAGTTTCACTCGGACACTGTGCTGGCCCCTCAGGTAGGGTTTTCAGTTCTCAGGCTAGGATGAGAAGTGGACCGCTTTCACTTCGGACACTGTGCTGGCCCCTCAGTGGGTTCATCTCCAGGCTAGGATGGGAAGTGGACAGCTTACCGTGCTGGCCCCTCCAGAGGGTTTCAGTCTCAGGCTGGGATGGGAAGTGGTAACAGCTTTTACCGTGCTGGCCCTCAGTAGGAGGTTCAGTCCTCAGGCGGGATGGAAGTGGACACTTTCCACTTCGAACACTGTGCTGGCCCCCTCAGTAGGGTTCAGTCCTCAGGCTAGATGGGAGTGGACAGCTTTTCTGTGCTGGCCCCCTCAGTAGGTTCAGTCTCAGGCTTTTCTGTGCTGGCCCCTCAGTAGGGTTCAGTCTCGGGCTTAGGATGGGAAGTGGACAGCTTTCATTCACTTTTGACCCTGTGCTGGCCCCTCATAGGGTTCAGTCCGCAGCTAGGATGGGAAAGTGGACAGCTTTCTGTGCTGGCCCCACAGTAGGGTTCAGTCTCAGGCTGGGATGGAAGTGGACAGCTTTCTGTGATGGCCCCTCAGTAGGGTCAGTCTCAGGCTGGGATGGGAAGTGGACAGCTTTCCTGTGCCTGGCCCCCTCAGTAGGGTTTTCAGGTCTCCAGCTGGGATGGGAAGTGTGACAGCTTTTCTGTGCTGGACCCTCAGTAGGTTCGTCTCAGCTGGGATAGGGGAATGGACAGCTTTCACTTCGGACAAACGTGCGGCCCCTCATGGGTTCAGTCCTCAGGCTAGGATGGGAAAGTGGACCAGCTTTCTGTTTTCTGGCCCCTCATAGGGTTCAGTCTCGAGGGCTGGGATGGGAAGTGACAGCTGTCTGTGCTGGCCCCTCATAAGGGTTCAGTCTCAGGCTAGGATGGAAGTGGACAAAGCTTTCACTTCGGACACTGTGGCAGGCCCTCAGTAGGGTTCATCTCAGGCTGGTATGGGAAGTGAGACAGCTTTCTGTGCCTGGCCCCTCAGTAGGGTTCAGTCTAGGCTAGGATGGGAAGGTGGACAGCTTTCCCTTCGGACACTGTGCTGGCCCCTCAGTAGGTTCAGTCTCAGCTAGGGATGGGACGTGGACACTTTCACTTCGGACACTGTGCTGGCCCCGGTCAGGAGGGTTCAGTCTCAGGCTGGGATGGGAAGAGGACACTTTCTGTGTCTGGCCCCTCAGTAGGGTTCATCTCAGGCTAGGATGGGAAGTGGACAGCTTCTCTGTGCTGGCCCCTCAGTAGGGGTCAGCAGGTCTCAGGCTAGGATGGGAAGTGGACAGCTTTCTTCTGTGCTGGCCCCTTCGTAAGGGTTTCATCTCAGGCATGAGGATGGGAAGTGGACAGCTTTCCTGTGCTGGCCCCTCAGTAGGGTTCAGGCTCAGGCTAGGGATTGGAAGTGACAGCTTTCTGTGCTGGCCCCTCATAAGGTTCAGCAGAGTCTCAGGCTAGGATGGGAAGTGGACAGCATTTCTGGGCTGGCCCCTCAGTAGGGTTCAGTCTCAGGCTAGATGGAAGTGGACAGCTTTCTGTGCTGGCCCCTCAGTAGGTTCATCACAGGACTAGATGGGAAGTGGACAGCTTTCTGTGCTGGCCCTCCCTCAGTAGGGTTCAGCGTCTCAGGCTAGATGCGGAAGTGGAACAGCTTCTGTGCTGGCCCCTCAGTAAGGGTTACATTCTCAGCTAGGAAGGGAAGTGGAACCTTTCTGTGCTGGCCCCTCAGTAGGGTTCAAGTCTCAGGCTTAGGATGGGAAGTGGAGCACTTTCTGTGCTGGCCCGCCGGGGGGTTGGCGACCTTGTCGTGGTCGGAGAGGGGTTTGCGTGGTCCATGATCCCTTAGGCTTTGCTGGCGGGGGCACATACTTGGCGGATAGGCCTGTTTTTTTTCACACTGCTTCTAGCCTGAGAGGTGCAGATGCCTGTTTGGCCCTAAGCGTAACGTGGTAAGGAGTGCTGGCCCCTGGTATGGCTCCCCTGTCAGATAGGCTAAGGGGAGGATCCTGACTAAAGTAACCCACCTATTGCTCCTTTTCTTGAGTATCTGCCTCCCTTACGTGGCCCTTTTCTATCTTCGTCTCCCTTCAAGTCCTTCTGTTCCTTTCCACACTTCCGGTTGCTCTCTGTTGGTCTCCCTCAGGAATCCGCCCCGCGTTTGGCCGTGCGGTGCGACCTGTGGCGGAGGGGAGAATGTGATTCCTGGTGATTGAGAAGGGCCAGAGCTCTCAACACAACACATTTGGCTCGGACCTCTCCTAGACAGGGAGTACACTTTGGCCCGGGTGTTCTAATCGCTCCCCTTCTTTGGGCTGGGTCCAAGACACATTTCCCCTACTGGCCAAGTTAACCCCCTGCAGTGCTCAGCTCTCCGTCCCCGTGAGTTGAGTCATGATAGGGGGATAGGGGTTGGTAGTTTCTTGTTTGTCGTAGCTCTCTCCCGAAGCCAGGGAAGGGGTCAAGGACATTGGTTGCTTGCCCTGCCCCTTAGTTGGAACACCAAGGTGGGGTGGGTACGGGAGAGATGAAATAAAAGAAAATACATCATGGGCTTTTTACAAAAACAATCCCCCCAAACAAGAGGATTGGCTCAAGCCCCTAATTTCAGGGAATTTTGATTCAGATATGATTCCGATATGGAGGTACGACAAGGACGGATTCTGGGCTCCTGGCTCGTAAGGAAGGACGGAGCAGGAGAAAAGACCCGTTCAGCTCTGAGGCCCTTTTTTCCATACAAAGCTGTCAAGCTTGAGCAGGTGACCCTCGTCCATCAAGAGGTTGAGAATGGTTTCAATTTCTTACCCAGTCAGTGTAAATACACCAAAACAATCTGAACACTGCTGCTGAGAGGCAAAGAAAAACTGTGGACAGGGAGATCAGGGTAACTCCCCCACATACAGTAAAACTCATCAAAAGGCGTGATTCGCCAGCAGGGATTTATCTGGTGTATCAGAGGCCAGAAATTAAACGGAGCTGGCATCCAGGGTGTGACGGAGTGCGCTGGGTGGACAGTAAAGAAAGTCAGAGAGGAGTGGCCACCAACACCCTCGTGTCTGACCTCTGCAACCCTGTGCGTGCCTCCGGTCATCAAATTGGTACTTTTGAATGTTCATGTTTCAGTTATATTTCCGTTCCTCCCCCGGCTGATGCTTCAGGTTCCAGAAGTTTGGCATGTCAGGGCACCTCTGTCAGGGCAAGAGTATGCGGTGTTTTGCTGGCATAGCAACCCAATGATGGGGGCCGGTCAAGATCCCGCACATTGTGCTAAACTGCGGTGGCAAACCATCCCATCCTTCCTCTTCCGAAACTACTGGCCCCCTCTTGGGATTCAGGAATCCGCTATTCAAAGAATCAAAACTGAAAAGAAAGTCTCCGTTTTTTTTTTTTTCGCAGCCCGCCAAGCAGGTAGTGGGCAGTCAGTCGCCGACAGCTGCTTCATATGCTTCGGGCCGAAAGAAAGTTCCTACAGTTCAACTCGGTCAGTCTGTGCTGTCCGACTGATAACGTTACGGTTTCAAAAACAATTGCAAGTACGGATCTGGTCAGTTCTGGTGGTAAATAAAGGCAAGTCCACCACCTTCCCAATACAGAAGTGACTGCCCCGTGGTGGGAGGCAAAAAATCCGCCACATCGCCCGCCGCAGACTGCCCAGCAAAAGTTCCTACAACATCTGCTGCTGGCAGATTAAAAAACCCCGCAATTCGCCCCTCGAACTCCCGCTTCCAGCGCCGTAGCGGGCAAGGGAGTTTCAACCCAGTGGTGAGATGGTGGAGTAAGGAAGAAACCTCCATCGTTCCCCAAAAGCACCCGTCCGTACCTCTTCCTTCTTCACCTGTTGCAGTGCGCAAGTCTGTGCCAGGCAGGTCTGAAGACCCAACACAGTCCAGTACAATACCTCAAATAAATTGACACCAGCCTTTAGCACCAAACGTTGAAGAGGAAGAACCTGATCTCTCTCCCTTTTCGCCCTCTGCACCATGATAATACAATATTGTCCATTGCATAAAGGTCCGTGGACTAAAACCAACTTTGCGGAGCTGCAAGCTTTTGGAGCCAATCTATAAAACCTTCCGTCGTGGCTGTTCAGGAAACCAAATTCAAACCAGAAGACCCCTTTACTCTTTCTGGCTTTAAATATTCTTTCCAAATCCTGCACAACCATACCACGTTGTGATGGTCGGGCGGTGTTGCCGCTTCTCCATACCACAAACTCTACCTGGATATCCTGTCGCTCTGTCTAAACCTCCCTGCAGCTGTTGCTTGCGAGAGTCACTCTCCCAAGACTGTACAATCTGTTTCTCATTATTTACCGTTACCACCTCCTTCTGTCCCGTGGGTCGTCAGGACCTTTCAGTCTGATAGAGGAACGTCCTCGGGATGCCTAGTTTTGCTGTTGGGTGGACTTTAAACGGTCACACCCCTCTTTGGGGTAGTACCAGGTTCGTCATCCAAGGTCTGCTGCATTGAGGATGTCCTTTCGGAATTGGATTTGTGTGTCAGAACGACGGATCCACTGCAACTTACCCCTCCATTCTTCCACAGGTTCACACTTTCGTGTTTGAGATTTGTCGGTTTGTGACCCGATCGCTGGTCCTGGACTCTGAGTGGTCTGTCCAGACGATCTGCACGGAAGTGACCAGTTTCCCTGGCCATCTACAACCTGTAATAACTGAACACGTCTCAGTCTCGCAGCATATTTAAAATTATGAAGAAAGCAAACTGGGGATATTATGGCAGCCACTATATTCCAAGGAGTTCCAGGACAACCTGATTTTCTTCAGATCCTGACCCAGCGAATCACTGACTAATACTATGATTAAATGTGCCTATAGCCTGTATTCCAATGTCTTCCCCTTCCCGACAAACTTCAAATGCCAAAACACACCCGGTTTGATTCAGAATGCCAACTAATTTCCAAAAGTAGAAAACGGGCTCACGTCAGGTATACCAAAGACCTTCGGTCCCCAACGCTCGTGCCCATCCGAAACTACTCCGTGCTAAATCAAGACACAACTTTTTAAAATCGTAACGTCGGTCCGTTGGAAGAAGCGTCTCTTTCTCTCCAGGCTGACAATCAAAAACTTCTTAGAAAAAAAGTGTGAACATCCCATTAAGAAAAATCAAGAGGGAAGAAAACACCTCCCACTGTGTACCATCACAAATGTGGATTCTTAATAACAGAGAAGAAACAGGTTTGAGCTAAATCGCTTGCTTCAACCCAATAAAAGAATCCTCCTCTTCTAATCCAATCGGTCCCTTTTGTCAAACCGGAAAGAAGCCCTAAAAGAAAAATCCCCACCCTGCACAACTTTTCATCCGACAACATGGAAGACTACAACTTCCTTTTACATTAAACGAGCTGAAATATCTGCCTTACATCCTCTCTTGCACGATTCCTCTCCCGGAATAAGGATGAAAGTCCATTAGTCAGCTGTTGAACATCTTCCAGCTAGAAGTCTGAACATACTGCTACAGGTCTACAACCATGTGTGGACTAATACAGGTTTTTTGTCCACCCCCCTTGGCGAAAAGCCCTCATTACTCCCCATCCTCCCCAAAACCTGAAAAGATCTTTCTAATCCTTCAAATTACCGTCCCAATAGCTTTTGACCACTGTGTTTTGTAAATTGAATGGAAAAAGATGGTCATGCCCTAGGCTCATGTGGAAACTTGAAAAAAAACCCGATGCCTTTTGGCGCAAGAAACAGTGTGGGTTTCCTCCGCAAACACGGACTACCGTAGACCAACCTTTGATTCCGACTGGAATCTACACTTCGGAACGCCTTTCAGAACAAAACAGCATGGCAGTGGCCATTATTTCTTTGACTTGGAGAAGGCCTACATACCACCTGGAAGTCGGGATACTTTCATGATCTCCACGATCTGGGTTTTCGAGGTCATTCTTCCGCTTGTTATTCAATCAAACATTTTTGGCAGAACGCAGTTTCAGTCAGTCCGGGGTTAGCACCATCTCTTCTCATGAGTCCCCCGAGCAGAGTTGGTTGTTCCACAGGGGAGCATACTATCTCCTGCCCTGCTGTTAGAGTATTAAGATCAACAACATGGTTCAATCATTCAACAGGGTTTCAGCAGACTGCTCATTGTTTGTGGATGATTTTGCTGTCTAGCGCAACTGGAAGCCTGTACCCGAGTGCCGAGCGCAGGCTCCCATTTAGCGTAATTCAAATTCCATCGGTGGGGCGGATGAAAAACGGTTACACCTTTCGGCTACAAAAACCAGTGATTCACTTCCATAATTTTCCTCCAGTTTTTTTCCCAGAATCCGGAACTTCAAGTGGGGAAATCACCCATTCATTCCAGCTGGTTAAAAGAAGCCAAATTTCTGGGAGTCATTTTTGACCAAAAACTTAACTTTCTCAGCCATATTTAAAAACCTCAAAACTGCTTGCCAAAAGGCACTGAATATTCTGGGGTCGTAGCACACACGACTGGGGCGCTGATAAGAAAACTTTGTTGCACCTCTACAGAGCCCTGGTCCGTTCTAAACTGGACTACGGTTGTGCTGTGTACGGCTCCGCAAGATCATCTTACTCAAACTCTTGGACCCTATCCACCATCAAGGGCTTCGTCTCTGTCTTGGAGCGTTCCGCACCACCCCTGTGTACAGCCTGTACGCAGAGGGCAGGTGAACCTTCACTGTCCAATCGCAGGCTGAAACTGTCTTTGAATTATTACATCCGACTGTTCTCAGAACCGCAAAATCCTGCCTATGACTGTGTTTTTGACCCTCCGTTCCAAGTAAGTTTGAAAATAACCCGAAATGTATTCCGCCGTTTGGGCTTCGTATGCAGCCTCACGTGCGGAATGCAGGTATAGCCTGGGAGTAGTTTCCGATTTTTCCAAGTTTCCGGATCAACCTCCATGGACCTTTTTCACACCAGAGATTCGTTTCGATTCTCGCAGCTTTCCTTAAGGAGTCTACCAGCTCTCTGGCGTACAAGGCTTTGTATGCCGAGCTCTGTTTCCAAATTCCCATCCTATCAAAAGTTTTCACTGACGGTTCCAAGTCTGAGGATGGAGTGGCCTGTGCAGCCTACTGCCCTGGGGCTCCTTCTCAGATATTGTTGGAACATATACATTCAGATGCTTCTGTCTATTCTGCTGAACTTACTGCTCTAGTACTGGCTTTGAAGATAATCTCCCATTCTTCGAGGAGGGACTTTCTGGTTCTGTCGGATTCGCTGTCAGCTTTGGAGGCCATAGCTGGCCGCAACCTTCAGCATCCAGAACTTTTACTTTTTTTTGAACTTTTTAGCAAGTTGAAGGCGGACGGTTACAACATTACTCTTGCTTGGGTTCCTGGCCATGTTGGCATCGGCGGGAACGAAATGGTTGATCGTTTGGGCCAAGAACGCCACAAGAGAGAAACTGTCCAACACTTATATCCCCTGCTCAGATGTGAAACCCAAAATTAACGATTATGTGAGAGACCTCTGGCAGGAGGATTGGAACACACAGACGAATAACAAACTCTTTCAGATCCGTCCAAACCTTAAAGACTTCCTCCCATCTACGTCGGGTGGTCGTAAAGAGGAAACGGTTCTGTGCCGGCTGCACACCGGCCATTCGTATTTTACCCATTCTTACCTTTTAAAGAGTTAAGAAGCTCCGTGGTGCATTCCATGTCATGCACCACTCACAATGAAAACATGTTCTTTTAGAGTGTTGGGACTTGCACGATGTGAGACACAAACATTTTACAGCGGAGTCCATGAAGATCCTGTTCAGGGATGTCCCGCCTGACGTGATCCTTGGGTTTTTTTGCGAGAAATTAACATTTTTCATCTGATTTGAGATTTTACGGAAGAAGGATTTTTAACAAAGTTTCTGGTTCGTTTGTAGACGATGTCATTTAACGAGATGTGTGAAAGTTTTTTTTTTTTTTTTTTTTTTTTTTTTTAAATGACTGGTGAGTTGATTTTAACCCTGGTGACAGCCCTGATGTGGCCCTCTGCGGTCGGCTGGGCTATAAGCAACATTATCTTATCTTATCTTATCTTCTGTGCTGGCCCCTCAGTAGGGTTCAGTCTCAGGCTAGGATGGGAAGTGGACAGCTTTCTGTGCTGGCCCCTCAGTAGGGTTCAGTCTCAGGCTGGGATGGGAAGTGGACAGCTTTCACTTCGGACACTGTGCTGGCCCCTCAGTAGGGTTCAGTCTCAGGCTAGGATGGGAAGTGGACAGCTTTCTGTGCTGGCCCCTCAGTAGGGTTCAGTCTCAGGCTAGGATGGGAAGTGGACAGCTTTCTGTGCTGGCCCTCAGTAGGGTTCAGTCTCAGGCTAGGATGGGAAGTGGACAGCTTTCTGTGCTGGCCCTCAGTAGGGTTTAGTCTCAGGCTAGGATGGGAAGTGGACAGCTTTCTGTGCTGGCCCCTCAGTAGGGTTCAGTCTCAGGCTAGGATGGGAAGTGGACAGCTTTCACTTCGGACACTGTGCTGGCCCCTCAGTAGGGTTCAGTCTCAGGCTAGGATGGGAAGTGGACAGCTTTCTGTGCTGGCCCTCAGTAGGGTTCAGTCTCAGGCTAGGATGGGAAGTGGACAGCTTTCTGTGCTGGCCCCTCAGTAGGGTTCAGTTCAGGCTAGGATGGGAAGTGGACAGCTTTCTGTGCTGGCCCCTCAGTAGGGTTCAGTCTCAGGCTAGGATGGGAAGTGGACAGCTTTCTGTGCTGGCCCCTCAGTAGGGTTCGTCTCAGGTAGGATGGGAAGTGGACAGCTTTCTGTGCTGGCCCTCAGTAGGGTTCAGTCTCAGGCTAGGATGGGAAGTGGACAGCTTTCACTTCGGACACTGTGCTGGCCCCCTCAGTAGGGTTCAGTCTCAGGCTAGGATGGGAAGTGGACAGCTTTCACTTCGGACACTGTGCTGGCCCCTCAGTAGGGTTCAGTCTCAGGCTAGGATGGGAAGTGGACAGCTTTCACTTCGGACACTGTGCTGGCCCCCTCAGTAGGGTTCAGTCTCAGGCTGGGATGGGAAGTGGACAGCTTTCACTTCGGACACTGTGCTGGCCCCCTCAGTAGGGTTCAGTCTCAGGCTGGGATGGGAAGTGGACAGCTTTCACTTCGGACACTGTGCTGGCCCCCTCAGTAGGGTTCAGTCTCAGGTGGGATGGGAAGTGGACAGCTTTCACTTCGGACACTGTGCTGGCCCCCTCAGTAGGGTTCGTCTCAGGCTTAGGATGGGAAGTGGACAGCTTTCACTTCGGACACTGTGCTGGCCCCCTCAGTAGGGTTCAGTCTCAGGCTAGGATGGGAAGTGGACAGCTTTCACTTCGGACACTGTGCTGGCCCCCTCAGTAGGGTTCAGTCTCAGGCTAGGATGGGAAGTGGACAGCTTTCACTTCGGACACTGTGCTGGCCCCTCAGTAGGGTTCAGTCTCAGGCTAGGATGGGAAGTGGACAGCTTTCACTTCGGACACTGTGCTGGCCCCTCAGTAGGGTTCAGTCTCAGGCTAGGATGGGAAGTGGACAGCTTTCACTTCGGACACTGTGCTGGCCCCCTCAGTAGGGTTCAGTCTCAGGCTAGGATGGGAAGTGGACAGCTTTCACTTCGGACACTGTGCTGGCCCCCTCAGTAGGGTTCAGTCTCAGGCTAGGATGGGAAGTGGACAGCTTTCACTTCGGACAAGTGGGTTTGCCAGTTATTTAGAAGGCTTTTTGGATTTCCTTTCCTCACACTCCATGTACCCCCAGATATCTTCCTCACCATGAGCAAAGACACCCCTCACATCCGGTAAAGCTTCAGCTCCTATTGAGGTAGGGAGTTCCCTCTTTTCAAAAAATGCAATGCAAAAGTGCCTCCTCCTCGTCACTTGGAAGTATTTTGCTTTTCCTTCCTTGTTCCCAAAGGGGAAGTGGAAGTCTGTATCAACCTCAGCAGACTGAATAGTTTTCTTCTACATCAAAGGTTGCCATGGAGGCAGTCTGAAGGCAGCATATTTCCATTCTCCTCAGATATTGGGTCATGACCCTCAACCTCTTGGATACCTATTTTCACATTGCCATTCAGGGGTCACCCAAAAGTGTCTTCACTTTCCATTCAGGGAAGGGTCTTTTCTTTCAAAACCTTCCTTTGGGCCTGTCTCTCAGTCCTCAGGTATTCAGCAGGGCGATTTGCTCAGACAGAGAACAGATTCAGTGTCTTTCAACTTCCTGATGACCTTCTCCAAAAGATCCAGGACATGGAGGTTCCTTGCTGGGATTTTTCCACTCTTAAACAGACCCTATTTTTCCTGGACCCTCTCTTCCCTGGGATTTTTCCACTCTTAAACAGACTCTCTTTTCCCTGGGATTTTTCCACTCTTAAATAGACCCTCTTTTCTCTGGGATTTCTAGTCATCTTCAGCAAGTCAGAAGGGTCCCTGTCAGGACTGTTTTTACCTAGTCATGCATTTTTAAAAAAATTGTTATGTGGTTTGCCTTTTGGACACCAAGGCAGAAAAGATCCAATTGGGAGGTGAGCTCTAGTCACGATCGAGGAGAGTCACGCTTTCGGAGCTGCAACATTAATTAACTCTTTTGTGTTAATTAACACTCGATCAAGCTTCAGAATGCAGCTAAGTTGACCGAGCACCTGTTGCCTACCTCCACACGAGTTTTGGATGATTTTTTTTTTCATGCAACGACGGCCCGTGAAAAGGAAAATGTGGGACTCATACTGTGAAAGTTATGGGTGGCGGTAATGGCGGCCGCGGAACTCGTAAAAGAAAACAACGTAAAACAACAGGATCCAACACTAGTTCCAGCTCGTCTGACACTTCAGTGACAAAGAATACTGAAGATACTGAAGTAAAGTGTACCCCAAAGAAGCAGAAGACCCTAGCCACCAGGGCCTGTATGCACGTCGATCCGGATAGAGGGCTATCCGCGAATAGCGCCTATTCGGTGGATAAGCGGCAGATTTTGGTACGCACGTCAGACCGCATAAGCTATCCGACTCGGCTAAACGCGGATAAAGTTATCGGTGCCTCGGGGGTCCGATAGCGAGCCTAAACGCGGATAAATATGGCTGCATTGATGTTTTTCCAAGTGACATAGACGGCAATTGCGAAGAAAACCGCATCTTTCGTGACAAAGAACCCGTTTGACCTGTACGATGACCTAGAACTGTTCCGAAAGTTCAGGTTTAGGCGGAACATATTTTGGAGCTGACAAACGAGGTGGAAGGTGAGATATGGTTGGAGAATCGTGGGTTTACCTTGACACCCTTGCAGCAGGTGCTTGTTAAACTGCGGTACCTGGCGACTTCAA
Organism: Conus ventricosus; assembly: GCA_018398815.1. Classification (NCBI taxonomy): domain Eukaryota; kingdom Metazoa; phylum Mollusca; class Gastropoda; order Neogastropoda; family Conidae; genus Conus; species Conus ventricosus. Next base: position 1,269 of record JAFLJL010001748.1, on the reverse strand, counting down.
GCTTTCAAGACGTGTGTGGCGAGTTGGTTGGGGTTGACCAGTCCACGGTGAGCCGGCGGTTGTCTCGTGTGACAAATGCTCTATTCCGTCGCTCGAGGCAATACATCACTTCTTCTCGGCCATCTTCCATGTTTCCGTCTTCTGAGGGTTGGCAACACTCGGAGTAAAACTGCTGAATAACAGCGCATGTTCTACCTGCATCCCTTCCAGTAATACTCGAATTTCATCAGCACTGAAATTTGGCTTCCTAGTGCGCTTTGAATTCTCCATGGCAAGTAACAAAAACAATAAAAACTTGGACTGGCGAAAACCGACGAAGCACGTACCAGCGGAAGTTTCACGAGGGAGGGTATGACTAAACCGAAAGCAGTGCCTGCTGCACCCCGGTTTTGCCAAGACTCTATAAATAGAGCGCCGTTTCCTGCCCTGTAAACGCGGAGAGCTATTCAATCGCGAATAGGGCGTCGTGCATACCAAAACCGGAGAGGGGCTATCCGCGTTTAAGCTCCAAATAGCTAATCGCGTATAAGCCCTAAACGCGAATAAGCTAATCGGGTTTGACGTGCATACCAGTCCAGCACTCCAGCACCATTCAAGGAGAAACTGTCTCGGTTTGTTTACCAGACGAGAGATACGATGGCGGACAAAGGGGACGAACGGCCAACAGCAGCTTCAGCAGACGACCACGCTGTTTTCTCCCTGACTTGTCTTCATCAAAACAGCAAACTGTGATTACCAATGAACAGTTGATGATGAAGTTGTGTGCCAATGGAGCAGAAATCTCGAAACTGACCCAAATGGTGGACGAGTTGAAGGCAACCCTATTTACGGTGCAGGCGGACAACGACAGACTGAAGAAAGAGGTGGCTGACGCGAGGAAGAGAGAGGACCAGATGAAAACACAAATCGCCGAAGCCAAGCATCAAGTGGAACTTGCCGACAGTCGAGTTGAAGACCTGTCCGCGTATGTGCGCAGAGAAAACTTGCGTATATACGGCATCAAGGAAGAGCAGACGTCCGGAGCCAGAGAAACATCCGACCAGTGCGAGGAGAAAGTGCTTGCACTTTTCAATGACAAACTCAAAATTCCAGTGACAAAGGGCGCTATTGAGGCTGTACATCGAGTGGGCACTAAGCAGGATCGTCGGTCTGACGGTTCAGCGTCCCAGGGATAGGCCTACTGGACGGGGCATCATCTTCAGGTTCGTGTCGCGGCGCATTCGGGACAGCATGCTACGCTCGACGTACCCAAAGGCACAGGATTACAGT
>JAFLJL010001747.1:36822-60789 GCA_018398815.1 Conus ventricosus | reverse complement strand
TTTTACAAAACTTGGGGCAAGAGTTGCAACACAATCTGAAATACAAAACATACCTCTTCAAGAATTAAATCGAACAGCAGATGAACTAATAGCAGAAATTGAAACGAGTTTTAATGAGGAGACGCAGTTAAAAACAATTGAAGATTCACCATTGCCTATGCGTGAAATCTTGGGCTTAATGCTGCTCTACGGACAATAAGAGGTGAACTAACAAACAATTTAGCAAAACTTGGCGAGCTAGATAGAGAGATAGAAGAAGAAAAAAATAAGCTGGCTGATGCAGACGATAACAATTTAGGGCAAGAAGAAAAGGTTAGAATACAGCAGAAAATACAAGATTTAATGACAGAAAGGGCGGCTAGGTTAGAAACGCTGTCTACTAACAGAGCGCAGCTAGCATCACAAACAAGCAGAATAAGAGAAACTATAAACAGAATACTTTATGAAAACACTACGCTAGCAGAAAGAATAAGGACTCTGTTCAGGGAACAAGGGATTACAATAGTTAGTATATTAACGGCTGTTGGGTTTGCTATCTCTACACTCGTTTATGCTTAACCGGCAGTGCGCCAACAGGGCCAGTAGCACCTCCAACGCCTCAACCTGGTAAAAGTTGGATTAGAAAACAATTACACCATCTAGCAAACTTATTAAAGAAGTTAGCAGCCAAAGCGCTTGATGCTCTGCCTGGTATAATAGGCAGTGTTGTTAGTTGGGTTTTTGTCTACTATAGGTAAGGTGGCTGGTTATATGGCTGATCATCTGTGGACGCTGGGGGTGCTAGCTGCTGGATTAATTTTTAGTGAAATAAAGTATAGCTAATCCAGTAAAAGTTAAAAATACAACGAGGGTGTCTTTTCGCTAGTGTGACTGTCAGTGTGAGGTAGATCAACAGGTGGAGTGCTTTCTGGCTCTGGTTGCTTTCTAGGGTGTTTATAACTGGTGGCGGATCGCTTTCTGGCTCTTCAGGGCTAGGTACTTTCTTTAAAATGGATGGGGCCGGTCTTGTGTTTAAGTATTTATTGTGCCCTAAGTCTTGGTCGTCTCCAACTATGAGGATTTCATTGTTATAATTCTGTATCATGCCAATCTGTAGTCTAAGGTCAGAAGGTAGCATGTATAATCCATGACCTACAACAAAGTCAACCTTTGACCTAGCATGTGCAAGAACGTCTTGATACCTTTGTATGCTGGCAGGCAAATCAACAGCAGAGTTAATAGCATCTTCTAAATTAGCTAGAAATTGTTTTCTAGCATCAAAGCCTGTGGATTGATCTACTATGCTAGACTTGGTTTGTGCTTGTGCTCCTAAAAGACACCAAACGTATGTTCTTATGGAGTCATTAAGCCTTTGCACTCCTGGCATTGTTAGGCCTTTACTTTCATCTAAGATAAATGTTGCCCAAGCATAAGGATGTTTTTGTTCTATGGACCCCAATCGAACTTGTGTTTTTGGGTGAAAAGAGGTGTGGCCGGGCCAGTAGTCATAAGTATATTCTCTACGTTCACCCACAAATACAATGTGCCTAACCCATGATTGCGGTCTAACTTTTGTCTAAAATCAGTTGAAGGATCAATGTTAAATTCGTTGCAAATTCTTTCATATGCATTATTGTCCATTGGGCTGTTAAATGGATAAAACGCGTTGTCGTTAGGGAGGGGCACTTTTAGTTCAGTTAGTATTCGTCTGTACTGGTAATAAACATGAAAGTTATATACTGACCTAACTAAAAGATTAGGATGGTTTAAATGGTTTGCATATGAAACACCGCAGCCAGTAGTTGCGCAGTAAATGGCAAAATTTAACTGATTCTGAAAAAAAGCCATAGGGTGGGATGACCATGCTGATGGCACTCTGTCACTCTTTATTGGCGGATTTAAATATCTAGTTAGTGGGTTTACAAGTCTGACTTGGAAGCCATATGATACATCTACTGCAATGGTTAGTAAGCTGAAGTCCAAAGATTTGGGGTTATAAAAATGCTCCTACATTGTAAGTAGCACTTTCATTATATTTAAAAGGTTCCATTTTTAAATTAGTTTTTAAATAGCTTTTTTAAATAGTTATAAAAAAGATGTACATCTATATAACCAAGCAAAACGAGCGTGTGTTTTTAACACATCCAATTGAAAATAGGCGCGGCGATTGTAGGATTGCCCTTAGAAAAATTGGTTTAAAATAAAATGGATTAACATATCTGAAAAAGATAAGAATAACTGGGTGGATATTAAGGATGGACAAGGCAATCTATTAAAACATTTAAAAATACCCGATGGTTACTACAACTTTTGTTCTTTAAGAGAGAGTATTTAGCAATTTTAACATTAAGTTAAAAATTAATGAGGCAAATCTTATAGTTACTATGAATTTTCCAGAAATTGAAGAAAGGGAGTACGTTTTCCTAGAAGCCTTGCTCGAATTTAGGCTTTTATGACAGTGGCGAAACATATCATATTAAAACACTATGTATTAAAAGGAGGTCTTTAATGATTATGTAGGCAGTGACCGTCTGATTTTCTCGTGAACCCCAATTTAGAATGTCCATTTACAACAGTTAAAAATACAGGATACTAATTTGTTTAATGGCTATTCCATCTACTGTTCTACAAGCATTGCCACCAACTAATGTAGGGGTTTTGCGATTATCAGTACAAAATAGGCTTTTTTGGTAGTTGAGACATTGATATTTAAAGATTTAATACTTGAAGGGTTTTTCTTTAAAATTCTTGGAAGTAAAAATAGTTAATCAAGACGGGAAGCCAGTTGTTTGTTCTGAATTTATTAATGGGGCTGGAAGTAGAAGAACATGTTATAATAGTAAGAAGGACTCGAGGTCACGCGGGCAGTTATAGTGTAAGCAATGAAGAAGTTATATATATGTGCGTGAGTGGCAGGGGGGTGGTTTGAATAAACTATGTTAATCAATAGGCCTTGTTGGCCTGGATTTACTTGCATTGCTTAGTAGGACAGAACGCTCTGTCTCCACACAAACCACACACACACACACACACACCACACACAACACAACACACACACAACAAACAACAACACCCACACACATGCGCAAACAAACACACAAACAAAAACAAACGCGCACATACACACAAAACAACAAACAAACAACAAACACATCCGCGCGCGTGCAAACACTCTCGCATTACACACACGCCCACACGCCACAACCCCCAAAACACACATAATAGCAGGATGGTGCGTTGCAGGGGGGGGGGGGGGGGGAGGGGGGGGTGTGACGGCTGGTTTTTTTTTTTTTTTTTGTTCTTTTTTTGTTCACACTTGAACGTCGGTAAATTCGAGACAGCCACCAAAAGCACCTATCAGAGTCCCCGGAATCAATAATCAAGGATCCTTTCATAGTTTAATTGTGGTCTGAAGCAGTTGAATTGAAACGGGCGAACGAAGTGGATGAAACAGCAGAAAAACACGCGAAGCCACACAACAAAAATGTTTTCAATTACTGTATGGCCTATATCGGTGCCACTGGCGGTAGCGGGCCTATTTCAGTCTCCTCACAGAACACGGCGGCCACCGTTTAACAGAGTAGAACAAAAAATGTCAATTACTAGTTGGCCTATATCGGTGCACTGGCGGTTAAGGCGAACCTCATTTCCAGTGCCGGCGGCTCTCAGGAGGCCAATTTGATTAGGACGGTCCTGGACGGCAGCCACTGTTCGAGGCCCCTCACCTCCCTTTTATGGCGCGAGTGGATGACTAGTATTATTATTCAGTTACGCATTTCTACTGAGATTGTTGTTGTCACAGTCAGAAAACAATTGACACTTTGCCTCCTCAACCCAAAGGTCTAATCTCCTCACTGCTTTCAAACATGGTTTTTTTGAGCTTCTTTTTTCCATTTTTTTAAAGATTCATAAAAAGACAGCCAACAGGGTGATTTGAAAAGTATGTAAATAAACAAAACGCAAGATATCTCTCTCAGTCCTCCATGGTAGGAAGGAGAGTACTATTATTGGCTGTTTTAGCTCACCGCTCTCCACCGGCAAGGACCGGTTCCGAGCTGCGAGCCAGAAAACAGAACAAATAATAGTTTCTATAAGCAAGACTATACTAACCAAAAAAATAACGACCCTACAAACAAAAATTATTGTGTAGGGTTTATCTGTTCTCTTTAAAGTCTTTTAAAACTGAGGTTATATTTTTGACATAAAATTCCACACCTTTTCCTAGCATGTCTTCCACTGAAAGCTTGTGCTACACACACACACACAACACGAGTGCGCTGAAAGTTGAAACCATACTCTCGCTTGCCGCGCAGGCAATTCAATGACTTTCAAAAGCCTATTGGAAATGGCCCTCTCTTAATAGAGGGTGCCAGTTATGAAATAGCGATCGATTTCTATTTCTTGCAGTTCTGAATAGCAGATTTCTATAAGTGTGTTGAAAGGATTTTGTTCAGTCATTCCCGCCTGGGTAAAACAGATATAGACATGTTTCTTACATTCACCTATCATAAGTCAAGATTTTAATCATGTGATAGTTAAAAAGGACGTACATCCGCCCGCACTTAGTGTTGTTGACAACGGGCCTTGAGTTATCTCGTATTTGGTGTGTGGAGCTGAGAGTGAACGGACGTGTTTCGTGATAGAGTGTTTTGCTTTGTAAAAGATTTGTTTAAATTTGTCGGGTGATAGTGTTTCTTCTTGTGAAGAAGCAGAATTATTTGGTAGTCCTTCTTCACAAGAATTAAACAGGGGGGGGATAAAATTTTTGAAGCGCAAGCTGTTAATCAAAAACTGTTAAGATTTTTCTCACAAAAAACTCCTTTAATTCTTCAGATGGCATGTATCAACAAGAGCAAGTACTCGTTATGGGACAGAAGAAGAACAGCATGTACTAGATGAGATAGAATTATTTTGGAGCAGAGGCCCTTAATAGCAGTTAAGGCTAAATTGTGGTAACAAACAGGAAGTATCACACTGTGTTTGTGTGTGTGTACTGTTAGACAAGTGTGTTTATAAAAATAGTAACGATTCATGCATGTAACGGTTTTCAAAAATAGTAAATGACGTCCGCTCCTAAATATATAACGATCCATGCATCGTACGGTTTCAAAAAATAGTAAATGACATGGCTCTCAATTTAAGTAACGATTCATGCATGTACGGTTTCAAAAATAGTAAATTGACCAGGTTAACTGAATCTTGTAACTGCACCCATGCAGGAACGTTGCTGCCCTATGACATTTGCGCTGCCCTGCTTACGGCTGTGTTATTGTTTGTGCTTCGCGTTACGTGTTTTGGCTTTCAACGCCCTTCTTACAAACCGTTTTGTTCAACGCCGCGGACACGTATGGACCTGACTGCTAATACACTTCCTAAAGTCCAACAGGCTGCCTTCGGGCGGCCGGGGTTTGTACTTTATACAATTGTTTGTTTTATTTAATCACGGCTTTTGGTTTGAAAATGACTTGGTGGCAGCCTATGAACTTGCAACAAAGAGCCAATGCATCACAAAAACGCAAGCCACTGTCTTGCACCAAGTTGGTGTTACACATGAACAAATAATAAGCTCTGTGTAACACCACACACACTCCACCCACAAGTCACCCCAAGTTCTTAATTAAGTTTTTTAATTAAGTCACCCCAAGTTTAAATAAGTTACTTCAAAGTTCTTAATAAGTTCTTGATTAAGTTCTTAATAAGTTCTTGATTTAAGTCATCCTCAAGTTCTTACTCCAAGTCAAACCTAAGATCATAACTAAGTCATTCACCCTCTAAGTACAACCAAGGTTCTTATTCAAGTTATCTTTTAATTATCAAAAAAAAATACAAGTCTATGTTTTTTCTTAAATAGTATAGATGTCTAATATAGTACACACACTCCTCAAAAAAAGCGTTATCGTTGAGGGTTGTCTTGCTCAGCGTTCTCTGCCGGAAATCGGCAGCAAGATCCTTAATGAAGTTCTTACATCTAAGAACCGCATTGATTACAATTCTGGTCTATGGACTTGTATTTTATAGACTCCATGTCTATATTTATTGACTTTATCATTTAAACAAATAATAATCGCCATGTTTTATCAAAAAAATTTTAAAATATTATTGCATTATAAAATGGATCAAAAATGCTGTTGTGTTATTGGCGGTTTTGGCGTGCATTTTGTCTTCTGTATTTTGTGGTTCAGGTTCGTTTTTAAACTTCTTTTGTTTTTGTTGCCATTGTGTATATATTTTATAACCGAAATAACCGCCCCCAGGCCAGCAGCAAGGACGCTAAAAATGGCAAACAGTTTTAAGTTCAATATTCCAATGAAGACTTTGGTGCCCTTGAATCACTGGAGTTTTTATAGTGGCATTGAATCAACTTGTTCTGGCGTTGGCCGGTTGTTATGTTTCATGATGAGTTTATATTCTGTAACATTAATTTTTTTAGTCTGTTCCACTTGCTAATTTTTTTCCTGATGCAATGCGTCCAGGATGAGGTGTTTTCCTGTCACTTTCTCGACTTGATTCAATGTCTTTTCTGATTCTGCTGATTTTCCTGGCTCGTTCTTTTTTTAAGTGAATTAAAATCTATATGAATTTAAAAGTTATTAATCCCATGATTAGCGGCGATAACAATTGTTCCAATTCTGTAATATAAAATCACAGCTCTTAAGAGATCTAATGACCTTGTTTTTTATTTTAAAACTGATCTTGCGTTCAAATCCATCCGTAAGATCCTTGTTTCAGAATCAATGGGAAGCAAATCTACTGTACTAGGTTTAGTGTACAAACCTAAGAACCGTTGCCCAACACTTTTACCATTCTCGCCCCAACTGCGCCTCATACTGTTGTGATACTTTATAATGTTTGTGGCGACACTCTGTTGAATCTGTTCAATGCTGAATTCAGTTCCGGGAACTGTCTTGTTTTTCCCAATGCACTGCCAACGAATACAACTTCTGTGACTGGGCAAAACAGCTTGGTCATCAACTTTATTTTGTAAGTCCAAGATGTGTAGGCGCTCTGTAGCTCTAGCAGTCATCGCTGTTCACTGTTTTTTTTATTAATTATAATTTATTTTATTTTTTAAAAATGAGCACCGAAAAAAATGTAGCCAACCTTGATTACCATTTCTGCTGTTATTGGGGGCCTAAGTCCTATAGGATACCACAATGGCTTGTAAAAAGCTTGTTAAGAATTAATCAGCAGATCTTGGCCAAACTAGACTTTGAGGTCTCAGCCAAAGCCTAATTGCTATCATTGCAGCTTCGTTGCACGAAAAGGATTTTCTAGTCAAGGCAAGGAATAATTCTCCAGACAGTTTTTAATAAATATGTAATAAAAAATACATTTATTAAAAAATGGCTTCACTCGTAATGAGCGATAGGTGGAGCTGTGGGTGGAATGCGCTTGCTTTAGCGGAAGTAAGTACGCGTTTAGTAAACACGGGGACGACGGCGAGAGGAAAAAAAAGACAATAACAAAGCTATGGAGCACTAAGAAGCCCCTGCCACAAGATACTATGAAAAGCAGAGAAATTGGCAGTTAGATCTTTATTAATAAACACACTGAAAAAACAGGGACATGCAGCTTACATTTAAAGATGTTGACAGGCAATAAAGAATATTATCCTTGCTAACAGGCAAACCAATCGAAACATTGCCCCCACCAAAAATTCAGTGACTTTTATCATCCATCAGAAAAAAACAAAAGATGCAAGAAATTCGTGTTATTCGTCGCTTGGTATGTGTTGTTATTTTGTTTTGCGCATAATATTGGCTGAATATATAATGAACAAAATCTATTATTCGCCAAAAGGATATTGGAAGGGAATCACAGCATAAAAAAGCTAAGCCAAACAGCGGGACCCGTCTGGAAATTACAGCTAAGGAATGGGGAAATGACGGTTATATCAAGCGATTGGCATTAATTTTTGGGAACTGCACCTTGCTCGTAGCTGTGACCGCAATTGGTGCTACACAACTCCAATGACTCCCAATCTAATGGAGCTGAGATGTTTGACCACATTTACAGTCTCAGTACGTAAACGTCTTAGACGGGGGGGGGAGAGACAAGGATTACCATGGTTTTTTTTTTATTTAACTTTTCACTTTCTTAGTAGCACTCACAGTCATTGACTTAGCTTCAAGATATAAAGCTGCTGAACCATTAACACAAAAGAGTGCTTCTGCTGTTCGGCTGTTTCCCATACAATGATTTTTACCAACGAGGCCCCTTAACCTATCCTCGGCATGAATCAAGTCGATGTGGGGAAAGAATTTAAAGGCCGAGTGAATCAATTATTGTTAAAACATAGAGTGACCATTAAAAGAGGGCATTCCAGGAGTTCACAGATACAGGCCTTTTAGTCGAAAAATTTTAACAAACATTAGCGAAAGGACTTTTTTCCTACCAGTACTCACAGAGAGCTGATTGACAATTCTCGCAAACACAGAATGGGTTAGAAAGACTGCCTCGTTTTTTGAGCGCGCAATTGGAAAATGAAGAAATTTAAAGGGTTTAAAAAACCAGTACAAGCAATCAAACAGAAAAAAAGAAAGAAACAATTAAAAACATAAAATGTTGCTGAGGAGAGTTTCATCCAGCAAACCTATTACCGTTTGGTTTTTGAAAGTAAGGACCTTTATTTTACCGGGGGGAAGCAGAAGGGGACTACTAGACAGGGCAACGATCCAGTTTGGAAGTGTTGATCCATATAGAAATAAAAAGAATTGTAAAAATGAATCCGCCCGTGGTATTATTTAGAGAAACTGACACACAAAAACACCAGCCCCACAAAGATTTTTGAGAAGGAAGAACTGCAGATAATCCCAACCAGGACACAAGTTCTTACGCTTAATTTAATTTACGTAAATAATTTGAGTTACAAATGGAAGCTCAGGCGACAGTGCAGAACGAATCAAGAATGGTAAGGAAGAGACCTTAAAAAATGATACGGGAATCATTTTTTTGATTGCGGTGTATGCTATTAGGGGTATCCATTTGTGAAGTTTAATCAATGCATGCTAAACCATCCCAGATCACCTACAACTCAACCCCACAAAAATGGGAAAAGAATATCTTGAAATAATAAAAAAATTCGAAAGCATCAAGCAAACATGAGAAAAGATTTAAATGAATTGGATGAAGCTATGGATTGATTTATAATAAAAGTTGATGAAAAATTATAAACCCCCTCTGGTTATGCGTAGTCCTCCAGTGCCTATTGCATCTAGGCCCATTCTGGATTAAACAAATACCTGTTTTGTGTTTGTTCTAGCTCTAATGACTTCTTTGTTCCTACCGTTGTGTTGATCTCATGTTAGATTAGGATCGCAGTTTTACGTTGTCATGATGAAAAGTCTTATTGTTAAACAATGCTTCTTTGTAGTTGTCATGTGATATGTTTGACTGCACAACACTTGCGGGAATATCCTTTTGCTTTCTTAATGGTTTTCACCTGGCTCGAAATACTGAAACATTTTTGACCTTAACCCACATACTCCTTGATCACCTTTCCCAGATAATTCATCCTTCATCTTTCCTAAAACCTTCTTGTTAGTAATTGAATGTAAAGGCGAATCTTTAGGATAATCGGATGTGTCGTACCATCCGCTCGGCTCCTTTCGCTACTTCTTTTCCATGTCTTTATAGATGTCTTCAGTAGGAATATACTATAACAAAACTATCTGTATCTGTGTAAAGCACTCTGGACTCTGGATACGAAGGTTTAAAGTAGTCATAAAGAAATTCTAACATCAAAAGCTTTGATAATTCTAAAACAGTAAACCCTATAAATACAGGTTTGTCTAATTTGACTTTCTTTTTTTTCATCATTATGCCAAAAAGCTGATCATGAAATCTTCTAAAGTCCTGATAATTAGGTTTTGAAGTCAGCTTAATTGCTTCGTTCTCTTTGGTGACTAATCTGACATCTTTGCGCTTGTGCGGATTTTCCATAGTCTTTCCAAAACAGCTGTTGTTCATCAGCTTGAAAAAGTCTTTTTCTGAAGCATCTGGGAATTTAGTTCTAAGATCAGTGTTCTTCATGATGTATGGTTTCATGAACTGTTCTTGATCAAAAGCAATTATACGATGAACTGCTGTCAACTTCAAACCGTGTCTTAAATAAAATTGCAGAAGTCTGTAATGACAGGCATAATTTTTTTGCCTCGAAGATTGGGCACAAGTTTAGGCGGCTCTCTTGGATTCATCTTTAGACTTTCTGCTGCTAATGGATAGTCATTATGCAGGTCATGGAGTTCATGAGGATATTCTAAGTCAACTTCTAGAATGTATCCACGCTGTTGATCCGGCGTTAGACTGCCCAACCACTTTAATGCCTTTTGAATATTTTCGTACCTGTGACATTTTAAAGTTGCGTAATGGAAGCGATTTGCGCCATAGCCCATCCATACAGATTGTTTGCATCTAAATAACATGAGATAGTTAGACCTTTTACTCGGATCATAGTCGTCCAAGTATTGTTGTTTGCTTTACAATAATGATGCGACGCCATACTAATTCCTCCACGCAATCCGTTTTCAATCATCTGAATCATTGGTAAATCTGACAATAAATCAATCTGTACTCCAGTAAACTTTAAGAAAGCATCCCAACTCATCCCGGGCGCAGAAATATAATGCGCGGAATCCAGGCTATAATGTTTCATGCAGGTCTTCCTATAATTTTCAAAAGACGTCCGCCAACAAACATACATCAGCCATCAAGTAGGAGTCATGATAGTCTCCTATCGTTTTACACTCTAACTTCTGCCACGCATCTTGAGCATGCTGGTAATCAGAATCACTGATGTCCTTTCCTCTGAGACTAGAAAAGAACGCGCCTTTAGGTGGAAGTGTATCTTCATCAAACCTTTCCCAACTGTTCATGTATTCATAAGGGTAAACACCCTTTCTAACGAGAGTTGGGTCAAAATATTCTTCCGTTATTGGGCAGCACTTTAAGGACATAGCCAGCGACTCTAATGAACCCATCATGTGTTGCATAGAGTCATAAAAAGACATGTTATTTAAAGTGAAACACATGTACTTTTCTGATGACTGCGCAATGCATGACACCCTGAAGGCATCGTCCACTGCTTTCATTATAAGATGAGAGTCGTAACCTCGCAAGTTGTGAAAGAATACAGGCAGCTTCCATGTCTTTGGATCAAACTTTAGTTGAAGATTGCATTTACTGTGTGCTGCTCCTCTGAACTTCCCACTAATGTGATCATGGTCTCTTACTGTCGGATTCTCTGCGTCTGATGAGAGGCCTAAACCACAAATCCAACAGTGAGTGGCTGAGGCATACTGTTGTTGGTCTTCTGGCGCCATCATGATTTCAGATAAATTCAGATTATTAGAACAATCATTACGCACTTGCTGCATGCGCTGTAAAAATCTTCTAGCCGCATCTGGTCCTCTGTATAATTCTGGCGTTGAATGAGCGCCATCCGACCTAACAATAATGAAGGCAAATGAACAAATCTGATGATTACTCATTAAGACTGTTTTTTCGAAGTTTTGTGGCGCCGGCCCTTCATAAGGAACAATGAGTGATTCGAAGTCTGCGTAAACAACGTATGGAGAAATTTTGCAGCCGTTTCCAGTTTCTTAAAACTAACTTTTAGATCCGGTGGGGGGTGTAATTAGTTCTGTATTACAGTCTACAGAACTTTTACAATGTTTTATATGTTCAAGCGCGGCTTTACCAGATGGAATTCTTGTAAACATTTTTCTGCAGAATTCTTGTTTGTTAGTGTTTTTTGAAGTATGCGCCAATATTACTCATTGTTCGTAATCAATTGTAATGTGGTAGCCCCGCTGGTGAAAGCATCAGCAGTAAGTCAACATGATTTTTGTCTGGTTCGCCTATTGTTGGGCTGTTCTTGGACACTCTAATAGGCACCAAATTTGTTTCCTCATCCCATGTGTAGATATTAACAGTTATTGGTTTGTTTTGTTTCTTCAAACTGATAAATTTTGTCTATACCACAGGAAAGATATTCCATCGAAGTTAAGATCATTAATGTAATCCCAATAGTTAGACACTCTCCTGCGTTTTTTTGCGGGCGTAATGCATCCTTGCGAGAACACACCACATAAACATTTGTTGTCTGAATTCTTTATGTTTAGAACTGCTTTTTTTTGCGACTAATGCTGGAGGTAGTGGAAGTGAGACTTGCCAACAATCGGCGCATACTTAGACTGTTTTTATCTGTCTCTAAGACTTCGCCCCTAAACCAACCAGAGCCTCTCATTTTGGCTTCTTCACGGCCACATCAAACTGTGTAAGCAAGTTCGTCTGCCCAACCGGGTGTTAAGTCATTAGAGGAAAGAATAACCTGTTGTTTAGTTGAAAACCCCCAGACTTCTAGATTTTCTTCATTTATTGTTACTTTAGTCGATTAAAACAGCTAACATTACTTTAAACTGGTGGGTCTATTGTTAGTTTACCCGAACTTGAGAAATAGCATGAGCAACACTTTGCCCGTACGCTTGCTGGATTAATGACTTCTAAATCAATATCATTCAGTGCTCTTGAAAAATTTTTCTTGCATTGCTTCAAAGAATTCGTCTGGACCTTCATATAATTTTTTCCATGTTGAGTTTCTTTTCTAACTCAAAATATTTATTTAAATTAAAAAAAAAAAAAAAAAATTAATCAAAAACAACGGTCTTTTTGTGCTTGGACTCATAAACTAAAGTATAAAAAAACCCTTTGGCGTTGTTAATGGTGAGCTGTTTAGAACAGAGTTTAATGTTTCTTTACTTTTTTTTAAAAAATTCCTTTTTTATCTGCTCAGTGTCTGGCTGCTGAGAAAAACTTGCCCCTCGCCTTTCTTTGAAGATCAAACTTTTGTCTTTTGTAGTCATCAAATCGGCCTGAAAACGACTAAATTCTTCATCCGTGATGTTTGAGTCGCTAGCGCTTTATTTATTGTCAGTTTGAACGAACTAAGTTTAGCTGTTATTAGTTGAACCATAGCTGTTGCTTTTGGAGTTTAGTTTTTATTTTTTTGCTAGCAGCACCTACAGCTAATGAACACAGGCCAAGAGCAAAGACAAACCGCCTAGAGTAAAGCTGCAGGTGCACCAAAACTGTTGCTAAGAGACCTACACTTGTCCCTGCCGATAGTGCACTTACAGTTGGATGCTCCAGTATTAACATATGTAACACCCATTAAAGGGCAGCAGAATACCTTCGTTTGGTTTTGCTGTATTTTGAAAGGTCCTGCTCTAGTTTTTGTTGCATTTGTGTAAGTTTGTGTAATGTTTGTTAATGCCGGGGCTATCTCTTCTCTCGGCGACTCTGGCGCTGTAGGTACTTTTGGAAAAACCCTGAACAGACATGCTTTTTATTAAAAAATAAAAAATAATTTAGTTTTGTATATCTTTTAATCTTTTTATCTTGAATATTCAGCTGCGCATCATATATTAAAAACAAATGTGCATTAAAGCGGTTATCGTCATCTTTTCTTTGTAAAATTTGAATGTTTTATTACGTCTCTAACAGTTCTCCCTTCCATGCAACTGGTTATCCTTTTGTTGACCTTAGGTAAATCCATAAACCGTTTTTTGGGTTTGTTAAAATAATCATCGAGTCTAACACTGTAAAGAGCAGATCTTTAGACACAAGGCCCACTGTTGGATTTCTACACCTCCCGCCTCCGAACAATTTTCTTATTTCATCAAAATAAATGAAAAGGGTTTTAAGCCCCTAGCGTAGATTTGGTTAGGACTACCCTCAATCGAACATTGTACTTCGTTATTTTAGGATTAATAAACTTTTCACTTCCTCTTTTGAATGGTTTTTCCCATCTTCACACAGCAATAAAATACCTTTTAAGCGATCTTGCCGCGGCACTAAACAAAAATTTCCCATATAGTGTCTGCCCTGCTTCGGGGATATGTTGTATGATGAACCCACTCTTTCGTATATATTGCTAATTTTGACTGATATTGTTGCTCAATCAGCCTCGCTAAGTTAGGGTTGCTAACAACGTAAAAACTCTAACGCGATGTCAGAAATGCTGTACTTTGCTTCGGTGTCTGTTGATCTGATAACACGTTTGTATTCATTAAAAGTTAGTTCGTATGACAATCTGTCTTTTAATGCTCCTTGAAAGTATGGCGCATGCGCACTTAACAACTCAAAATCCAAGGGGAGGAAAAGCGATTTCCATACGCATAACTTACAGCAACATACTTTTGCCATCTTTAGCATCTTCAGCGCCTATTCTGTTTTTTTAGTGCTTCATTATTTTCGATTCCTTGAAACGCAAAGTCAGCCCTTTCACCGCGGTTAGCCATGGGATCAGAATAGGTTAAAAATAGCCCTGCATTGTGTAAAGAAAATATTTCTTGCCCCTCAATTTTATAGAAATTTTCTTAACAAATTGCCCGTCCCAGATTCTGGACAACTGTCCTGTTGGGGTCTGTTGCGATTCGAGTTCTATTTTAAAAGTAAGTCGTGCAGAGCCTGGCACAATCACTTCATCCGGGCTCCTAGGTCTGGAAATTTTGACAGTAAGAATTTGATCCGCATCAATAGTAAAACGGATTATTTGGAACAGTAATATTCCGTTTATTTCCCTTCACGCCAAAGGGCTCTTTTCAGTCTTCTATGCGGGTCAAGAATCGAGCCATATGTTTGTGACATTTTTAAAAACAAAAAAAAAAGTTTTTATTAAAGAAACATGGCAGGCATTGAAGATGAAGATTATGATGTTTTTGATTCTGGAGACGACATGAGTGAAATGACTCCTTTGATACAAAACCCTCGCGCTCATTGCTGTATGAATTAGCAGAAAGTCGGCGTAAAAATTTAAAAGAAAGTAAGGCCGAATCATTTTACAAAAGTTTTGGCCTAGAACCTCCCCATGTTAATAGACCTTAATTTTGAAGTAAAAAAATGGTGGCCATTTTAGATGAAAAACGATCAAGGAGAACCTGTTCAGCTTACAACTAAACAAGACCCATCAAAGTTTGTAAGCATGAATACAATTAAACAAAAGACTTAGGGTGGGAGATCGAAATCGTCTTGGCATTGCTAAAACCAAAATTAATAGGGATGCAGTTTTAAACTTCAAAACACGCTACAAGAACTTCCAACAGATAACCAAATGCAAAACAGGAACTTAAAGATTTAAGTTTCCCAAAAGCGGGTGAATTAATAGAAGCAAAACCAGTTTTTCCGAAGAAACAGCATAAAAAAATTTTAAAGATTCCCCGCTACCCATGCGAGAAATAGCGGCTCTTTATCAAAGCTTTGAGAAGCACAGAGGCGAATTAACAAACAAATTTTGCAAAACTAGGTGAACTAGATGAGCATATAAAAAGAGAAAAAGAAAAACTCGTTGAGGCTGACGACGCCAACTTAGGGGATGATATTAAAGAAAGAATAACCCCAAAGACTAAAAGATCTTGAACAAGAGAGATCATTAAGACTTAGAATGTTGTCTACTAACCGAGACCAATTACGAACTCAAAATGAATAGAATAAGAGAAACTATCCAAAGAATTTTATATGAAGACACGACACTAGAAAAAAGAATAAGAACACTGTTTAGGAGAGCAAGGAGTCACATTAGCAAGCGTTTATAACAGCCTTAGGATTTGCAAAAAAGTACACTGGTGTTGGGTATTACAGGCGGCGGTGGTCCTGGGCCATGTCTCCATCGCCATCGCCTCCATCACCACCTGATAAATCATGGGTTAAAAAACAGCTTGATCATCTTGTGGTTTATTAACAAAAATTAGCCAGTAAAGCTATAGACTCTTTACCCCCGGGATATTAGGGGTGTTTGTTAGCTGGCTTTTGTCTACTGCAAGCAAAGTAGTTGGCTTTATGGCCAGCACTTATGGACATTAGTTCTCTTAATAGTCGGGTTAATCTTTAGTAAAAATAAAGACCAAGTAATCCAGGCCAGTTAATCCAAAACAAGTGCTGTCTTTTCATATTCATGGTCATTAATTTTTTTGACTTCTTCAAAAGCCTTCGGGCTTTGGGCCACAGGGATTGGATGACTTATTCTTGGGGGTTATCTTGTTTTGTTTTCTGCTTGCAATATTACTGGCTCAGAATTTATTTCGTTTTTTCCGACCTTCTGTTCATTGCCTGCCACAAGGATTTCATTATTGTAGTTTATTATTGTGCCTATCTGGAGTCTGAGGTCAGAAAGGGAGCATGTATAAACCAGTGCCAAAAAGCAAAGTCTACTTTCGATCTTGCGTATTGTAAAACATTTTGGTACCTTTTTATACTTGAAGGTAAATCAACTGTAGAATTAATGGCGTCCTCTAAATTTGCTAAGTACTGTTTTTGTGCGTCAAAACCAGTAGAAGGATCGTTATGCTCGATCTCGTTTGTGCTTGCGAGCCTAGCAAACACCAAACGAAGTAAAGAATAGAGTCGTTTATTCGTTCTAAATTTCCTGCTTTAGTTAGGCCCTTTGAAAATGTCTAAGATAAAGTTGTCCATGCTGTTTTATGCTCTTTCTCTATGGAAACCCCAGGTGAACAGTTGTGCCTGAAGAGAAAGATGTGTAAGGAGGATTCCAGTCATACTTATACTTCTGTGGGACGCCCCAAAATAAGGGTGCCTAAGCCATGATTAAAATCCAACTTTGTCTAAAGTCTGTCTTAACATTTAAAATTGAATTCGTTTCGATCCTTTCAAAAGCCCTTCATGTCTATTCTGTTGCTGAAAAGGGTTAAACGGTTTGTCATTTGGTAATGGTGCTTTCGTTCAGTCAAAATACGCCTGAAGGTGTAATAAAAATGAAATCTGTACACTGACCTCACCAAAGGATTAGGATGATTTAAATGATCGGCATACGACACTCCACACCCAGTTGATGCACAAAACACAACAAAGTTTAACTGGTTCTGATAAAAAATGCATCGGAAGACTAAACCACACTTTCGGGATGTAGTCTTTTTATTTGGGGGGGTTTAAGATACTGCTTAATGGAGTACTCACCTTTACCCTTTAAAGGTGTCAGTCTGGGTCACAGAAATGCAAGAGTAACAGTTGTTATATTTTTAAAGATTGTAGTGCGGCCCAGCAGAATATTTTGCATCAGTATATTTGAATGCACTTATTTTAAATTTGTTTTAAAAAATTTTGTAACAATAACAACTCAAGACAGCCCTTCGTTTTTAGAACATGCTATTATAACAATTTCGGAAGCAGAACGGTTGTGCTTCATAAATATTTTACAAAGTTGTATGGTTTAATAAAAAGTGAATCGAAGAAGAATAATAAGAATAAAAAAAAATTAACAAAACCGGGCCATAGTTTGCCAGTTAACAATACCTGATGGTTATTACGGGTTTTTGCTCACTAAAAGAACAATGAGTAACTTTGACATTACTCTCAAACTTAACAATGCGAATCGAAAACAATGTTATCATTCAAACCTGAAGAAGTAGCTTACTATTTTGATAGAGAGCTAGCTAAAAGTTAGGCTTTGCAGCTGACAAACATAGATTTAAAGTTACACCAAACAAAACTACTATGAGGGAGAAAGTCCGCTCAATCTTGCATTACATTCATTACTCTATGTTCATTTGGATGAGCTGAGCACTGATGAAACATAAAAATGATGGAAGGCCCTCACTGTTTTAAGAGCTCTTCCGTCAGGGAAAACTGCATATTGCGATTATGAAATTATACAATTCCCTAATTTACAGTTTAAAAATAGTTTAGTTTGTGGGAGGGTTTGGGGTCATTTAATATAAAAAAACAAAGACAAAAACCGGGAAAAATTGTGAAATGTGATAACCTGCACATTGTTTTGGAAAAAAAAATAATACGCTACTAAAAAATAATGTCGCGTGGACCAGAAGAATCGGGAATTACATTAGCGCCTGTGAGGTGTATAACTTTAGAATTAAAAGACCTTGCAGACGTTGCGGACTTTGAACAGAATGGTGAGATAGGCACTTTGTATGGGTTTGAGTACACTAAAGATGGTGATTATAAACGCAAAGAGGTTGACGACAACAAAAGGTTCCTAAACTAGAACAGCTGCGCAATCTAGAAGCAAATAATGTTGGTCAGTATGAATATAAAATAGTTCGAAAACCTGACCCTCAAATGGGCACTTAGAACCATATTTAGAATGGGAAATAAAATTTGAATTCATAAGCCCATTTACATTTTTGGCCGTCAAAAAGTTTCAGAAAAGCATTCAACTCTGGCCCTTTACATGTAAGTCTTATGCCGGACGACAATAGTCGGAAAGAAATTGAAATAACGCCGTATGGGAAAAAACAGTACATCCTCCACAGAAAAGAAACAGTTTTAAAGAAAGCTTCTACAAAATTACAGTTCTTTCCGCACAGGAAATTAGGAGACACGTTCACAATAATATTCGAAATTTCTGTCTTTAAAGATGTGGAGAGGGATGGGGTTGTGGGCGTTAGTGACGACCTTATAAAAGGAATTAATATTAGCTGGCAAAAACTTAGACGTTAAACGCCTTAACGTTACCACCGTCGTTCTTCACAATGGTGAGGATATTAAGATCATAACAACAAGCAACAAAATCACTGTTGACTTAAATAGAAACAATCTTACAGAACTAAATGGATTAATCTTACACATTTAGGTCTTGTAGGGTTTTATTATACTGAACAGGTTTTGACAGAAAGTATGATAAATATAATAACTGGATTAGATTAAATCCTGTTATAAAACTATGGAGCAGTTAAACTTTATGACAAAAACTCCTCATTGTTCATTGATTTGTGGACAAACTGGTTGTGGAAAAACAATATTTATCCTCAACCTGTTACAAACAGTTTATCGTTATAATTTTAATCATATATAATTTTCTGCCCAACACTTAAATGGAACAAAGCATATCATGATAGAAGGTTTATATGGACAGATGATAACATATATTAGTTGATCCTAGCAATAAACTGAGTGAGTGTTTAGAACACTTTAATAAATTGTTTGAAGGAACGCAGACACTATTTATTATAGATGACTGTTCGGCAGAAAAAGACATAGTTAAAAAGAGAAACACTTTGTCAAAACTGGCTTCAGTGGAAGACATGCTGGAATAAGTGTGTGGATTTTATGTCAAAAATATAACTCAGTTTTAAAAAGACTTTAGAGAACAGTTAAAGACTGTAGTTTTATTTCACATGAAAGACAGAGACGCATTGATGAATGTTTGCGTGAAAATGATGTTATTGAAAAACGATCAAGAAAAACACAGGATTAAGCACAAAACTAAAATCTGAAAAGTTTGTAAATTAGTATTGAAAACAGATAACCCTACACAATATGTTTGTTTTGTAGGGTCGTTATTTTTTTGGTTATTGAAGTCTTGCTTATTAGAGAACTATTATTTGTCTGGTTTTGGCTCGGCAGCTCGGAACCGGCCAAGGCCGGTGGAGAGCGGGTGAGCTAAAACAGACAAATAATAGTTCTCTGAAGGACAAATTCCAATCTTTGTTTTCAACCACTCATTCCACGTTTCATTTTTGGTGTGCTACTTGCGATTCAAAAATTTCCTGAGCTAACTCTGAAGAAGAAGGAGATAAATCTGAAGAAATACTATCACGAGACATATCAATCAGCAGAAACAAAGTTTGAAGTCAATCACTTTTATCACGCGTGTTCACCGTTCAACACCGCCAAGAGAAATGGCAGGAACAGGGCTGTCCAGTTGCCAGCATGTCACGTGATTTAAGCCCCAGCCCGGCAAAATGAAATCATACTCCCTGCCAAGCGTGAGGTGCAGCTCCTGTGCAACGGACTGTGCAAAAAACAATGGCGGCGTTCAATATTAATTTGCAGCCATCTAGCAGTCAGCCGCGTGCAAACAGAACTGCCAAGCCATATACATTTTTAGGTGCTTTTATATCCTTGGAGAGAATGTAAATATCCCTCCCACCACCACTCTGGTCAGACTCGCTGAATTAGTCCTCACCCTGAACACATTTCAATTCAACAAGCACACATTCTCACAAATTAGTGGTGTTGCCATGGGTACCAAAATGGGACCAGCCTATGCTTGCCTCTTCATGGGACACTTGGAACACCGCCTACTCAACACATACACAGGCCCCACACCTGTAACTGTACAAAAGGTATATCGATGATGGACTGGGAGCCACATCTATGCCAAAACGAGACCTCCTCAACTTCCATCAACTTTGCCAGACCTTCCATCCATCTATCCGACTTACCTACACCATTTCGCAGTCGGTCAACTTCCTAGACATCACCATCTCCCTAGAAGAAGCCTACTCAAACCTCCATTTTCTACAAAACCCACCGACGCACATGCATACCTAGACTAATCATCCTCCCACAACCCACACACTAAAGACAGCATCCCATACTCACAATTTCTCCGTCTTCGCAGACTCTGCTCCAGCGAGGAAGACTTCACTATACAAGCAGCCAAAATGTCACAATTCTTCACCAACCGCGGATACCCCAGTTCCATCATCAATGCAGCACTTCCGCCGCACCATAGCTGTATCCAGAACATCTGCTCTGGACACCCAGCATCCAACCAAGACAGACAGACCCACAGCCTACCTCCTCTACCACCCGCACACCCTCCCCATCTGTAGGATCCTCAAATCCAATTGGCACATTGTACATAACCACAAACCCGCCTTCCATACCAAACCCATGATCACATTCAAACGTGACAAAAACCTCAAAGACCTCCTCGTGCGATCCAGTTTGAACAGAACCACAGCTACACCACCAGGTACTCACCCCTGCTCCAAACCCAACTGCAAAATCTGCCCCCTCACCAAACCAGACACCATCTTACAGGGCCCCAAAAACTCCTTCACAGTCAAACGCACATTCTCATGTCAGAGCCGCAACATTATATATGCCATCCACTGCCAGCTGTGTGGCAAGATCTACATAGGGGAAACGTCACGCACACTTGAAACACGCATCGCTGAACACCTGGCTGATATCCGCCACCACCGACCCAAACCCGTCGCCCTACACTTCAACCACACCCAAACACAACATCTACCATGTCAAAGTTATGCACTCTGGCAGTCACAGAGTGACAGCTTTGAACGCACAACTCAAGAATCCCATCTCATTTCCAAACTGGGCACTACTACACCCCCAAGGCATCAATATCCAACAATAACCAAACACACATACCCACCTCTTCCACATCAGTTGGCAATATCCCCTACCAACACACACACATACACACACACATACACACACACTTACATACACCACCACCACATCCCCTACACTCACTTCATACAGTAGTTACAGCAACCCTCCATCTATTTAATCTTAATTTGTTTTATCCTTCCCCTTAAATCCCCCCCCCCCCCCCCCCCCCACACACACACACACACCTTTCTTCTCTTTTTTTTTTTTTTTCTTCTCATTATTATCTATCCACCATTACCACAACCATCACAAAGATATCACACCATCCCAATAAACTAGACACACAACCCTATCATATCACACACACACACCTCCCTGACGCAACCCCCCCCCCCCCCCCCCTCTGTTTCCTCTCCCATAATCCCCCTGGCCTCATGTCATTTCCGCCTTCATGGACAATAACGGATAGGTCATTTTTCATTTTTTTTCGTTTTTCGTAGTTTGTACTGTCCCACATGTTAAATGTGATTTATTTTTTCGCCTGATGAAGACCCAAGTGGTTGAAATGCATCGTGTCTTGTCTTGTGCTTTGTTTGTCAATGTCATTGGCGGTAAGTTCTAAAACTCTATTCCTAATCGTAAATATCTTTGTTCACGATCACCAAATCTTATCTAGCACGTAAGCCCCCGTTTTAATGTGCTAATAACGTCGATTTTTAGAGGTTTGAGGTGTTAATCTTAGTGTGAAACAGGTGTTAATTTTGGCCAAAACTGACATGTGATGGACGTGATTTGGATGTGAAAAGGGGGGTTTTCGTGCAAAAATAACATGGGTGGTCGTGAACATAGATATTTACATATCTCTTGTAGTCTTCTGGCCACTTCTCGAACGCCAACTCGATCCTGCAGCCATGCAATCGCCCGGGTCCGGTCAAAATCAGACAGCTTGCGTCTTGGAGGCATTTTTGTGTTATGAAGAATTATGCACTTTGGGCTGCTTTTAGGGGCATTCCAGTCAGTAAAATGCTCTGCAATGCATTGGTTTTTGCACGTGCATTTGGAATTTCAGTGCAAAACCGTTTGAAGCAGTGTTCACTCTTGCTTACAAAACAAGCAATTTTGACAACAATCTGCAACTTTCAACCCCCCCCCCCCCCTCTGCATGCCGCACGTGACAATAAGACAGCTTTCGCAAGCTTTGCGGAATACTCTGTTAACCCTTAAACCTTTCCCAGTCGAATTCTTCGAAAAAATGCATTGTTTGTATTTTTGGCCAATTTAAAAAGAAAGGGCCTTTTTTCGGGGTGGTCCTTAATTAAAGTTCGACCCTGTATTAGTAGTAAACATAACAATTGTAACAGTTATGAAGGTGTTTTTTGTTTGTTTTGTTTTTCGTTTTGCTTAATTTATGTTTTTATTTTATCTCTTTTTTTTTAATGAAGGTGATGATGATAGTGCTGATAATGATGATGTAATGACAGCGCTACTGAGAGCAATAACAATAAAAGTAATATTGTACCGGTAATAGTAGGTGGAAAGGAATGGAGATGGTCAATGAGTAAAAGTTAATAGTGCTACAGGATCAGGGAGAAGGTGGTGGGGATAAATATTGTAATGTTTATAATATCAACAGTAGGTGAAAAGAATTAGGAAGGGAATGATATAAGAGCGAAAATTTAACAGTAGTATTGGAGCAGAGGAGAGGGAGACGATTAGGGGGGGAGGGAGGGGAGGGGAGGAGGGGAGAGAGAGAGAGAGAGAGAGAAGAGAGAGAGAGAGAGAGAGAGAGAGAGAGAAGGAAAAGGGAAGGAATGTGTGTGTGTGTGGTGTGTGTGTGTGTGTGTGTGTGTGTGTGTGTGGTGTGTGTGTGTGTGTGTGTGTGTGTTCCGCCCTAGCTACGAACACCTTCAGCAACTTTGGGATCTTTCAGCCTATCCAGGTTGAACTTTAGTCTGGTGGGCATTACACTGGTTCTGTTTTCATGAAAGACAGACACCTACTTGATATTGAAACCATTTCTTCTTCTTTTTAGCAACCATGTCACAACTCTGGTCACCAAGTTTGATGAGTGACCCTATGTTTCTCTTCTCGATTTTGATGTGACCATTATGTGTTAATGCATAGAAGTGGAGACATACATTTGCGATCAAACATTCCCGGACATGAGTCTATTGTAAACACTTATCAATATGAAGTAACACGCCAGTATGTAAACTGTCTGAAAATTTCAATTTGAATATTTTTTTTTCAGATAAGGCACAACGTGCATACAGACGCCATACACCCAAACTCAAAGAAGTAAGTCCCATCGATTATAAGTTTATACTCGACGTACATATACATACACATGCGTTGAAAAAGTAAGTTCAATCGGATTTTTAGTATATACTCAACATACATATACACACACATACGTACATGCATACATAAGCATGCAGAGGCACGCATATGCTACTATGCATGCCATACACAAGCGGTTCGGGTGAACACACAGACGTGCACACATTCAGAAATCACAAACACTCCTGCAGTCATGCACTCTCTCTCTCTCTTCCTCTCTCTCTCTCTCCCCTCTCTCTCTCTCTCTCTCTCTCTCTCTCTCACACACACACACACCACACACACACACACACACACACACACACACACATACACACACAAATACACACACACCACACACACACACACACACACACACACACACAAATACACACACATACACACACACGCGCGCGCGCGCACATACCCCACACACACACACCACACACACAACACAACACACACACACACACACATCCCAACACTCACAAAAGACACAATATACACGCACCCCACACTCCACACACACACACAACACACACACCCCCAAAA
>JAFLJL010001747.1:17500-35822 GCA_018398815.1 Conus ventricosus | reverse complement strand
ACTATATTGAAAGTTGGGGAGGTATTAGCATGGCCTCACATCCTTACTGCAAAGCCAACAACAAGTATTTAGAGACTATGATCCCACTAAACCATCCAACTATCTAATGTACTTAGACGCCAACAATCTGTATGGATGGGCCATGAGTCAACCGCTTCCATTAGAAACTTTAAAATGATAAAAGGACCTCATGATGTTAATACTGTTTAAGTATGTTGTCACAGCTTACGCCTGATAATCCAATAGGTAATCTTGAAGTAGACTTAGAATATCCTAAAGAATTACACGATCTCCACAACGATTATCCCCTAGCTGCAGAAAGATTAAAGATGAGTCCCACGAACCTCCTAAACTTGTTCCAATCTTAGACACAAAACTAAATATGTGTGTCATTACACGACTTTACAGTTTTACCTAAGACACGGACTGAAACTGACTGCTGTTCACAGAATATTGCTTTGGACCAAGAGCCCTTTATGAGACCATACATCAAGAAGAATACTGATCTTAGAACCCAAGCCACTGATGCTTCAGAAAAAGACTTCTTTAAACTGATGAACAACAGCTGTTTTGGCAAAACATGGAAAATCCACACAAACGTAAAGATGTAAAATTAGTTACAAAAGAAAACCAAGCAATTAAGTTTTGCCTTCTAAACCTAACTATCAAGACTTTAGAAGATTTAACGACAGCCTGGTTGGCATTATGATGAAGAAAAAGGATGTTAAGTTGGACAAGCCGAGTGTTTATACGGCTTTACCGTATTAGAGTTGTCAAAGTTATTGATGTTAGAATTTCTGTACGACTACTTTAAAACCGCGTACCCAGAAGCAAGAGTCCTTTACACAGACACTGACTCTTTTATTCTAGGATGTCCCAACAGAAGACTTTTATAAAGGACTTAGAAACAGAAGTAGCTAAAGGAGCCGATGGTGGTACGACACATGCGACTATCAAAAGACATCCCTTTACATTCAACTGTAACAAGAAAGTGAATTGGAAAGATGAAGGATGAACTTAATGGGACAGTTATCAAAGAATATGTTGGTTTGCGGTCGAAGATGTACAGCGTTGCCAGCCAGACTTCTGTAATGAAAAAGGCTAAAGGCATAAGTAAAGAAGTTGTCAAAAAAAATAATACTCACGACAACTACAAGCAAGCTCTCTTTGAAAACAAAGTATTTCATCACACAAATGTTAATCTGCGCTCTACTCTTCATCAAGTAAACACAACTGCTGATAACAAGAAATCACTAGTCTCTAACAATACAAGAGACTTACCGTCATCATGAGTTTTTGGCATATGCTGGTAGGGCATTGGAGAACTTAAAAGGATTAACTTGAATGACTTAGACTTAAGAACCAAACAAAACTTTATTTTAGAACTTATCTAAATAACAAACTGTACTTATTTAAAACCTGACAAGTGACTTACTTAAGACCTCACAAGAACTTAACTAAAACCGTAACTATACTTAAAACAAGAACATAATTTTTTGTCCTTACTTGTAATTCACTTGCACATCACTTAGAAAGTACTTTCTATTACTAAACATATAACTTGTACTTTATCTGTTCTTAACTGTACTTATCTAGTACTTACCTGTACTTTATTTAGTTCTTAAACTATACATTAAAAAAGGGCTACAACAGGAGTTGCTCTTTTTTTGCAGAAGCTGACTCTTCTTCTTTTACTGGTTTGGTGGTTGGTTTGTAACTTTGCTGCTTAAGTATGGCGTAAGAACATTTGTATCTAATAACTCCCCCACCAACAACACCAGCAGCCAAAGAACATAATAATACATCTTATCGTTTTTTGTGATTGTTTGTTGTTAATTGGGTGTTGTGCTGGTGGCGTTGCTGTATATTACTATCTAATAATTTTTGTTTTGCTGATAGTTTCTTTTTGCAGTCTGTATCCCATCACTAGTTATGTCCCAGCCTCATACGACCAGATTTTTAGACTTAGTAACACTACTCACTTGCGGTCATTCACCTGTGTGTGCATTCACATTGTAGCACATTCAGTTCCTGCGGATTGTCCTGCGGCGTCTCTCGCCTCATTTTTTATTGTGATAAAATTAATATGGGATCAAATTAATAGATTAAAAGTAATTAATATCCCATGATAATGTGGCATAACATAGTCCCCAAATCTGAAATACATGTCACATGCCCAAGAGTTTCCTATGGGACTTGTTTAAAACCTGATCTTGTGATAAGTCATATTTTAAATCTCTTCTGAATCAACTGGCGCCATACCTTACTTATCTAACAGCATATGAAACAAATCATTGACCTGACACACTGATCTAACCATTTTGACCCTAGCTGTGCTTCGTACCTAGCTAGTACTTTCAAACGTCTGAAGTATACAGTTCCTGGATCTGTTCAATACTTAGTTCAGTGCCTAAATACGTTTATTTTCCCGCAGCAGCCAGAAGAGAATAATCTTTTCTTTAAGGCATTGTCTGCTGAATATCTTTCTTGCTCCTCACACTTTAAATAGTTTGTCAACAATCCATTTTAAAAAGCCAGTAAAAAATAATAAAATACTTTTAAAACCATAATTAACGCTGGTTTACTTATGGCAGTGCCTATCGTTGGTGTTATAGTTAATTCAACCCTTGCAAAATGTTGTTAGGAATAAAAACCACCCAACATGGAAAGATAGAAGAATCGCCAAACTATTGCAGCCTATTTTAGCTTTAACAACAAAAGATTATTTATTAAAAACACATATACAGCCTTTCGTATTTATTAATATTTTAATTATTTATTTAGTTAATAAAGTATGAGTGAAAAAAGATTATCAATACATTTAACCCATTCTGCGTAATTACGGCCTTAGTATAGTATATCTGCTTATCAAAAAAACATGTTTAGAATGAAGCCGGCAGATCTAGAATGTTGCCTTTGAGGACGTGTTTAAGGTTATAGTTGTAATTACAGCAGATTTCGTCAAAGACTTTCTTGTTGCACATGGTATTTATCCCAAGAAATATTAGTTCATAGAAAGATTAATTCCATAAGAAAATGTTGATTTATAAAAAGATGGCGGAGTATTATATGGTAGGGAGGAAGCTATTGTTAACGCTTTAGCCTTCTCAGGAAAGCACTATATGATTATAAATTGATTTCCCGATGAAAGAGAAGAACTAAGTACCATGAACAAAGCAATAGAAGATGTAGCTAAGGCAAGAGATGCTTACGAAAAAAGACGAAATGCCCACTTAGACTTTATTAAAAAAATTTTAAGGAACAGGTCAATCAGACAACACATTTTAACAGACGTTGATGAGGCAATGAATGATTTACTTAGTGGACAGAAAGAAGTTTCTAACACGCCACCGCCAGAACTATCTGACTTTTATGAACCATCAAAGAAACATAAAATAGCAAGAAATTGTTTTAATGTGGGTGCTATGGACAATCTATATGTCTTGCCAGAAACAAATCAAAATCCATTGAAAATACAGTCCTTCTTATGGAAGAAGAACAATTTCCAAATATATTATTCTCCTTAAAGGAAATGGAAAGGAAAGACTGCTATGAAAAACTAAGTAAAGCTGCTAGATGTCTGAATCAATGCGAAAGACTGGCTTTCAAACAAGCAATTTGGCAAATAATATCTGACCTCCCCAAACAGAATAATAAGGCCTAGATTTGTTAAACCTCCGTTCCAAATGACACCCACCAGATGGACTTTGTTTGTATCCTTCCACATACAAAGTAAAGAATAAAGTTAAGTATCACTGACAGTTGTTGACATGGCTTCAAGAAACAAAGACCGCTGAAACTAACGATAAAACTCAACTGCTGTGGCTTGGGCTTTACAACAAATAACATGCGAGGCCCATTAAAGTACGTAGAATGAATTTCAATTTGATGATGGAAAAGAGTCAAAGGTTCTCTGTAAACCAACTGTTTTTAAACATCATGTACAGTCAGAGAGGAACCAAGGCAACAATCGATCACAAGCCCTAGTAGAAAACTGTTAATAAGAATCTAGCTGAACTCTGTTTACCTATCAAATCATAGAGAAAATATGGAACCAAACCGGGTACACATATGGGTTAGGAGATTTGGCCACATCTTACGCGCCATGAACAATAAGAATTTATAAAGCAACAGGCCTTTAAGCCATAACGCAATCATATTAAAAAAAATTAGCATTAAACTGAAGATGTGCAGGGACTTCAAAATCTCTTGCCGTTTGGAACTAAATAAAGTAATACTGTATCTCCTGGAGAGCAGAAGGTGATGTTAGAATAGAGCTAACAGATCCTATATGGAGCATAGATGTATATGAAGTGAAATAATTATGAAACCACCCTTCCATATATTTATATAAAGAGACTCTCCTCGTCTACGGTCACGGGGGCGGTCTAAAAACCTCCCCAAAAAGATCATTTGTTTCGTAAGAGCTGCAATGTTGTCCCACCAAACAAAGTAGCTAACAAAAAAAAAAAAAGTGTTTATTTTTGCTACACTTTTTTTTTTCCTCTAATTTTGTTTAACCGATCATGTGTTTGTTTTCATGTTCTTTTAATTGCAATCATGTCTACCTGTCGTGAAGTAAACACTTTCTCCACCTCCTTTTGAAGTTCAATTTTTCTGGCGTCTGTAATCATCACCGTCAGCCCATAAGCTTCTGAAATTCTTCGTCTGTAATGTTTTCATCCTGTAAAGATTTGCTTATTCTTAATCTAAATAACAAAAGATTTTGCTGATGCTATGGCAACAATGGCAGGGGGGTTTTAAAATTTGGGAGTTAATTTTTTAAAAACACACTTACAATCATAGAAGGCCCCTAAACCAAACCCGGGCCCCCTAATGCTAAAGAGGGGCCCCCCGCCCCCAGTACAAAACAGCAACACTAACCCGCCTTACGCTAGCTACAGCCGATGACCCAAAATTACATAAAAAAAGAGATTTAAAGCTTTAGCATATTTTTTTCCCGGTAACCAAATACTTATCCAAGTCGCTTTCATTTCTTTTTGAATTTCGTTTTTGCTTTAACCAAAACTTTTGAACCTCCATTTTTAATTAAGATTATTTTTTAAGTTAATCTTTTATTAATCCCTGGCACACTTCATCAAAAGAGTGAAACGCAATAAAATCAACAACTTTTTTTAAAATAAAGTCGAGTACTGTTAGTTTGTCTTTGTCAACCCCTCACAGTAACCTTGTCAGACGATCAAGGGGGATTATTCACTTCGTTTTTTTGTAATTTCTAACATTCAGGGGGCATCCAAGTTTTTTAGCCTTTTAAAAAGTATACCTCGATTAGCGTAGTTCTGGGAACTAGTTTTCCCTCCCCTTTGGGGTAATAAAAAAGCAAAAATCATCGCTTTGCCTAGGATGATCTTTTTTGATAAATTCTAAGCCGACAGTGCGCTCCCCCCTTTGTAAGGACTTCTTTTCTGTACATAATTCAAAAACCCCGCTTAGTTATTTCAAAACTGTTTTTTCTGTTGTGTTCCTGGAACCAGGCTAACAAGAAAGGGGCCCGCATTTTAAAGCCTTTCTAAAATTGTTTTTCTTATCGTAGTAACATTTAGGGCTTCGCAGTTCAAACTTTAAATTCCAATCAATTTCAGGAAGCAACGCCCAAGTATTCTCTCTTTTATGAGTTTATATTCATGTTTGCAAAATCGTTTGCTCTTAAATTTCTTATCTCTTCTAGGGTAGGATTTGCTGTCGTTTTTTGTCTTCAATTTCTGTTCGTTTGTAAACCCCATTCATCTGTGTATTCAAATCCATAAACATTTCCTGGCACTCATATTAGATCAAACTCGGCTGTGTCTGCTAGGTCTTTTAGCTCTATTGCAGTGCATTTAGGAGCTAGCTCCGCTTTGGTTCTGGCCCCCGAGACATTCTTTTTAATATTAAAATTATATAAACAAACGTATTGAACTGGTGGGTCAGTTCGTAAGCATAGCTTAGCGTGCTTAGATTTTGCTAACTGCTCTTTTATTTTTTTTTTAGCTCATCTTTGTCCCTTATTATATAATTTTCACTTAAAAACATTCTTCAAAACTATCTTTGTCCTTAGTGTAAAATAATACAACCGATTTTAACTGCGATCTAAAGTCTTTTAAGACAGCATTGTATTTTTGAGTTAAGAGCCACACAGAAACTAAGGCGTGACGACCGCTAAAGGCTAGCTTTGACAGAGCTTTTCTTTTTTTAACAATGTCTCGTTCAGCTGAACAGTCATCAATAATAAACAGCGTTTCAGTTCCCTCAAATAGTCTATAGTAATGTTCTAAACAGTCGCTCAGTTTGTCGCTAGGATCGACTAAAAATATATTATCGTCTGTCCGAATAAACTTCCTTTCTTTGTAAGACTTGTTGTGCTTAATGGTGGTGCACAATATAACAATGTGCTCGTAATGAAACCTGTATATTGTTTGTAACAAATCAAGTACGAAGACAGTTTTCCCACACCCAGTAATCCCGCAAATAAGAGAACAGTGCGGATCTTTTGGCAGAAACTTCAAGCTATCCATCTGTTTTTATTAGAATATTTCTTCTGCATTTTAACAAGTCACGCCTTTTAACCTGTTTTCTTCAATGTTTAACTGAGCATCACAAACCATAAAAACATGCATTTGTATTGGCTCGTTTCCGTCTGCTTTCTTGCGAATATTTTTTTGTATACCATCTTGCCCTATCCTTTCTCCGCTTCCAAACAATTTGTTGTCAAATGTGGATCTAAAGTCCAGCCACAGCCCATATTTGGTTATTAAGTAGTCTTCGAGCCTTACATCATAAAGACGAAGTTTTTACATACACGATCAATTCAGGATCTCTTTGCCTACCTCCAGCGAACAACTTTCATATTTCATCAAAGTGTTGGTGAGGTAAAAGGCCGCGACCTGAATACAACTGATCAGACTTGCCATTTATTCACCAGTCAACCTTCTCAATTTTTGGATTATAAAACGCTTCTGATTCTCTCTGAAAAGGAGTTGTTCCTTCCGTAAACAAGAACAAAATTCCTTTTAAAGACTTTAGAGACTGATTTAGATGTATGTTCCAGAGAGTGGTCTCGCTTGTTTCTATTTTCTGTAATGGAGTGTATAAACCCTTTCATAATAAATAACTGTTTTATTTTTATACTGGGTTAAGATTGTTCTGGCTAGTTCAGGGTTAGTAACAACATCAAACTCAAGAGAAATGTCGCTGACTGTGTATTTAGCTTCAGGGTCTTCAGACAGAACGACAGAACTGCTAGGATTAAATGTCAGATCATTAGAAAGTTTTTCTTTAGTGCGCCTTGGTAATATGCCATATGCGTCTTTAACAGTTCAAAATTCTAAAGGGATGCAGATTCTGTTGCCAAATGCTTCTGCTACTGCCTCATCTTTAACATCATCCTTTGCATTTCCTCTGCTTTAGCTGTGCTTGAGACCGTTTGGGCTTTGTATTCCCTGATAAACTTTCTCTTTCCTTTCTTTTTTAGGCAACCATAGATCAGAATAGAGGGTAAAAAATGTCTGCCTCGCCTAGTAAAAAGACTTCTCTGCCCTCCAGTTTGATTACCATATGTTTAACGATTGCTCTGCCTAAATTAGCAACAAACAGTAGCATTAGGATCTGTCGATTTAATATCTATTTTGAATGATAGTTTAGCAGTGCCTGGCATTTAAACATCATCAGCGCCAAGATCAGGGAACTTGACTGTTAAAGTTTGCCCAGGCTGAACTGTTGATGGAGTATTTACACTAATTACAGTCTGCCTTATACCTTTTATTCCGTGGGGTTCCTTCTCTTTTCTGTATGGATCGAGGTCACAACCGTATGAGTTCATTTTTTTATAAAACAAAAAAGAATATAAATAAAAATATGGATGAAGATTTTGACGCGATTGAACCTATTGAAGAAGAGAAGAAGATGAACTTGGCCCTCCATTGCAAGAAGAGCTTGAAGGAGCAGGTTCTTTACTCCCTAGACAACGTCAAGAACTATTGCAAGAAAGAATTCAATCATTCTATAGAAGCATAGGTCGAGAGCTACCAGACGTGCTTGATATTAACGATTTTGAGGAAGATGGGGGCATTTGTATATAAGAACTGGTGCAGGAGAGCGCGCGAAGGTTACTTCAAAGCAAAACCCAAACAAGTTTTTAAAAACTAAGCACAATAAGGCGAAAAATCCCTATTGCTAAAGCAGAACAATTAAACTTTTAGAGTTTAGAGCTGAAGCTGTTAGTCTTTTACAAAACTTGGGGCAAGAGTTGCCAACACAATCTGAAATACAGAACATACCTCTTCAAGATTTAAATCAAACAGCAGATGAACTAATAGCAGAAATTGAAACGAGTTTAGATGATGAAACAGTCAGAAGAACATTAGAAACATTGATGATTCTCCATTGCCTACGCGCGACATCCGGGGTCTTAAGGCCGCTTTTACAACAATAAGACAAGAACTAATGCACAGCACAGCAAAACTTAGTAAGCTAAATAGAGAGATAGAAGAAGAAAAAATAAGCTCGCTGATGGATGATAACAATTTAGGACTAGAAGAAAAGGCTAGAATACAGCAGAATATACAGAAGTTTAATGGGCGAAAGGAGGACAGTTAGAAGTCGTTTCTATTTCTCAGAGGAAATCTAGAATCACAAACAACCAGATTCAAAGAAACTATAAAGAGAATACTTTATGAAAATACAACGCTGGCAGAAAGAATAAAGATTCTGTTCAGGGAACAGGGGATTACAATAGTTAGTATATTAACGGCTGTTGGGTTTGCTATCTCTACACTCGTTTATGCTTTAACCGGCAGTGCGCCAACAGGGCCAGTAGCGCTCCAACGCTCAGCCTGGCAAAAGTTGGATTAGAAAAACAATTACATCATCTAGCAAATTTATTAAAGAAGTTAGCAGCCAAAGCGCTTGATGCTCTGCCTGGCATAATAGGTAGTGTTGTTAGTTGGGTTTTGTCTACTATAGGCAAAGTTGCTGGTTATATGGCCGACCATCTGTGGACGTTAGGAGTGCTTGCTGCCGGATTAATTTTTAGTGAAATAAAGTATGGCTAATCCAGTAAAATGTTAAAAATACAACAAGGGCCGTCTTTTCGCTAGTGTGACTGTCAGGGTGAGGTACATTAACAGGTGGAGTGCTTTCTGGGTGCTTTCTGGCTGTGGGGCGCTTATAACTGGATCGCTTTCTTCAGGGCTAGGTACTTTTTTTAAAATGGATGGAGCGGGCCTTGTGTTTAAACCTTGATTGTGCCCTAAGTTTTGGTCGTCTCCGGCTATGAGGATTTCATTGTTCATTTCATAATTCT
The DNA here is from genome assembly GCA_018398815.1 of Conus ventricosus. NCBI lineage: Eukaryota > Metazoa > Mollusca > Gastropoda > Neogastropoda > Conidae > Conus > Conus ventricosus. Next base: position 26,521 of record JAFLJL010001747.1, on the reverse strand, counting down.
GTATCATGCCAATCTGTAGTCTAAGGTCGGAGGGTAGCATGTATAATCCATGACCTACAACAAAGTCAACCTTTGACTAGCATGTGCAAAAACGTCTTGATACTTTGTATGCTGACAGGCAAATCAAACATCAGAGTTAATAGCATCTTCTAAATTAGCTAGAAATTGTTTTCTGGCGTCAAAGCTGTAGATTGATCCACGATGCTAGATTTGGTCTGTGCTTGCGCTCCTAATACACACCAAACGTATGTCCTTATGGAGTCATTAAGTCTTTGCACATCCTGGCATTGTTAGACCTTCACTTTCATCTAAGATAAATGTGGTCCAGCTTAGGGTGTTTTTTTCAATTGACCCTAATCGAACTTGTGCGTTTGGTTGGAAAGAGGTGTGGCCAGGCCAGTAATCATAATTATATTCTCTATGTTCGCCCCACAAATACAATGTGCCCAACCCATGGCTGTGGTCTAACTTTTGTCTAAAGTCAGTTAAAGGGTTAATGTTAAATTCGTTGCAGATTCTTTCATATGCATTATTGTCCATTGGGCTGTTAAATGGATAAAACGCGTTGTCGTTGGGGAGGGGCACTTGTAGTTCAGTTAGTATTGTCTGTACTGGTAATAAACATGAAAGTTATATACTGACTTTACTAAGAGATTGGGGTGGTTTAAATGGTTTGCATATGAAACGCCACAGCCAGTGGTTGCGCAGTAAATGGCAAAATTTAACTGATTCTGGAAAAAGGCCATAGGGTGGGATGACCATGCTGATGGCACTCTGTCACTCTTTATTGGAGGATTTAAATATCTAGTTAGTGGGTTTACAAGTCTGACTTGGAAGCCATATAATACATCTACTGCAATGGTTAAATTGCTGAAGTCCAAAGATTTGGGGTTATAAACTCTCCTACATTGTAAGTAGCACTTTCATTATATTTAAAAGGTTCCATTTTTTAAATTATCTTTTTAAATAGTTATAAAAAAGATGCGCATCTATATAAACCAACAAAACAAACGTGTGTTCTTAACAAACCCAATGTGGGCTAACATATCTGAAAAAAGATAAGAATAACTGGGTGGATGTTAAGGACGAACAAGGCAATATATTAAAACATTTAAAAATACCCGATGGCTACTACAACTTTTGTCTTTAAAAGAAGTACTTAGCAAATATGTATATTGTTAACAATTAACGAAGCAAACCTCAAAATTACTATAAATTTTCCAGAACTTAAAGAAAAAAAAGGGTATGTTTTTCCTAGAAGCCTTGCTAGAATTTTGGGCTTTTATGGCAGTGGTGAAACATATAGCTTCAGCAACACGGCCTTGTAGAATGGGGCATTTATAAATATTTAGGTAATAGGCCTTCTGATTTCTCGTGAACCAATGTTGTATGTCAATTTACAACAGTTAAAAACATGTGCTAATTTGTTTGCCGGCTATCCATCTACAGTTCTAAAGGTTTTGCTACCGAATAGGGCGGGGTTTTGTGATTATCAGTTATATAGTTTTGATGGAGAAAGCCAATTTAAAGAATTAATTTGGGATACTATAAATTCATTGGATGTAAAAATAACTAATCAAGATGGAAAGCCAGTTGTTTGTTCTGATTTATTAATAGAGCTAGAAGTAGAAGAGCATATTAGAAAAGTAGGGAGGGCTCAGTCCCGCGGACGTTAATAGTGTAAGAATCAGAAGAAGTTATGTATGTGTGCGTGAGTGGGCAGGGGGTGGTTTAATAAACTATGTTAATCAATAGCAGGCCTTTTTGACCTGGATTACTTGCATTGCTTTGTAGGACAGAACGCTCTTTCTCACACACACCAACAACAAACAAACAACACACAAACAAACACCCACTCACACATACGCAAACAAACACAAACAAACAAACACACACATACACACAAAACAACAAACACATACGCACGCGTGCAAACACTCTCGCATTCACACACACACACACACACACACACACACACACACACACACACACACACAACACAACAAACAATAGACGGGGCGGCGCTTGCGGGGGGAATGTGAAGGGAGGGTTTTTGTGGTTCACACTTGAACAACGTAAATTAAATACGACCACCAAAGCACTTATCAGGGTCCTGAATCAATAATCACAGGATCCTTTCAAAGTTATATTGGCGGTCTGAAGCAGTTGAATTGAAACGGCGAAGTGGATGAAGCAGCAGCAAAACAACGAAGCCACAACAACAAAAATGTCAATACTAGTTAGCCTATATCGGTGCCACTGCCTGTAGCGCGGCCTATTTCAGTCTCCTCAGAACACGGCGGCCACCGTTTAACAGAGTAGAACAAAAATGTCAATACTAGTTGGCCTATATCGGTGCCACTGACTGTAGCGCAACCTATTTCCAGTGCCAGCGGCTCCTCAGGAGGCCAATATTGATTAGACCGGTCTGGCGGCAGCCACTGTGTGTGGCGGCGAGTGGACTGACTAGTATTATTAATCAGTTCCGCCATTTTTACTGAGATTGTTGTTGTTCACAGTCAGAAACAATTGACACTGCCTCCTCAACCCAACAGCGTCTAATCTCCTCACTGCTTTCAAACATGGTTTTGAGGTCTTTTTTCATGTTAAAGACTTCATAAAAAGACAGTCCAACAGTGCTGAATTTGAAAATGTATGAAAATAACAAACAAGATATCTCTCTCAGTCTCCGTGCGTAGGAAGGACAAATTCCAATCTTTGTTTTCAACCACTCATTCCACGTTTCATTTTTGGTGTGCTACTTGCGATTCAAAAATTCCCTGAGCTAACTCTGAAGAAGAAGAAGATAAATCTGAAGAAATACTATCACGAGACATATCAATCAGCAGAAACAAAGTTTGAAGTCAATCACTTTTATCACGCGTGTTCACTGTTCAACACCACCAAGAGAAATGACAGGACAGGGCTGTCCAGTTGCCAGCATGTCACGTGATTTAAGCCCAGCCCGGCAGAAATGACATCATACTCCCTGCCAAGCGTGAGGTGCAAGCTCCTGTGCAACGGACTGTGCAAAAAACAATGGCGGCGTTCAATATTAATTTGCAGCCAGTCTAGCAGTCAGCCGCGTGCAAACAGAACTGCCAAGCCATATACATTTTTAGGTGCTTTTATATCCTTGGAGAGAATGTAAATATGTTCGTTCACGATCACCAAATCTTATCTAGCACGTAAGCCCCCATTTTAATGTGCTGATTACGTCGATTTTTAGAGGTTTTGGCATAGTAATTTTGTTTAAAAACAGGTGTTAAAATTGGTCAAAATTGATATGTGATGGACGTGATTTGTATGTGAAAAAGGGGGTTTTCGTGCAAAATAACATGGGTGGTCGTGAACCCGTATATTTACATTCTCTCACACACACACACACACACACACACACACACACCATGCATACAGGCACACACACACACACACACACACACACACACACACACACACACACACACACACACACACACACACACACACACACACGCACGCACGCACACACGCACACACACACACACACACACACACACACACACACACCACACACACACACACACACACACACACACACACTCCAAGATGGCGACCAAGCAGCAGCTCCTGTAAATACGTCTTGGGAAAAAGTGACCTACCACACACGACCGGGCTACAGAGCCGATACATTTCACGTGTCCTGCATTCGGTGAATATGACAGGTAATCGTGGTGCAAAAAAAGATAAGCAAAAGTTTTATGCAGTCAGTGTGGGGCGACAAACTGGAATTTTCACTTCGTGGAACCTCGCATCGAAGTCGGTGACCGGTTTCCCCAAAGCGGTGCACAAGGCGTACGACACGCTAAATCAAGCCAGAGAAGCCATGAGGTTGGCCGGACACCACGACCCTACAGTGTTCAGTGGAGAGGACATGGTGACTGATCAAGAGCAAACAATGCCTAAAACAGTATCATACAACGAGGGGCAGGGTGAGTACACCATGACAATGCATTGTGTTTGTGACAGCGTGCATGATACAGGCCGTTCTCTAAAATGTACGGAGTGTGGCCGTAAAGTTAGCTGGGAGTGCACAGAATTACCTATATACCAAATTCTGATTTTCACTCGAAGCTCGAGAAGATATACATGCAAACTGTGTGCCCAAATTGTGTACGGGACAGAAAGTGTAGAAGAAGAGATTGCTGCACAATTAGCCAGTGCTGCTGACAACGCTGTGCCAGACAACACACCACCACTCATGCCGGGCCTAGTTACACAAGAGAGTTTCGAAGCCTTCACACAATGGGCAAATAGTACACTTCGAAACCTGGAGGGTGCTGTGAACACACTGGCCGAACAACTGTTTCAGTGTGAGAGGGCCAGGCGTGAGGAAATTGGCCAGCTTATGGCGGCCTGGCAACAGCAGGGAAGGAAACATCACCGAGACCGTCCCTTCCCCACATCTGGCAAAGATGACCAGTGCCCACCTCACCCCGTAAATACCACCCCCTCCCCTGCCTCTACAAACCCTTCTCCCGCCCCCACACCGCCACTACACGAGGAACCATCACCTCCCACCGCTAATCCCACACTTCCGGAGGAGACCCAGAGCGTCAGGGCGACCACAAAAACCGGACATGACCCCGCTGGCAACGCTACGATAGAGGCGGTGTGGAAAGAAAAAGACCTGCCTTTACAAGAGCAACACATCTCACTTTCAGCAGTATCGTCGCCATCCTCATCGTCTTCATCGTCTTCATCATCCACAGACAGTGGTAGTGATGGCGACACAGAAGACAGCGACCGTGAGGAGGGCGCCCTTCCCAAAGTGCTACTACTGCATGATTCTGTGTTAAACAGAATTGACGGGAAACGCCTGGGCCAATCCTATGGCCTCACAGTGACCTCTGGGAAGACGCCTACCATTGGTGACTGTCACAAACACAGCTTGCACAACATGACAGCAGTGGCCATACATACTGGTGTCAACGACCTTAAGAGTGCCACTCCTCAGACTGCCAGTGGAAATTTGGAGTCCCTGGTGAGAAACATTCTCCGGAACAATGATCAGATCAGAGTGGTCATCAGCAAAGTAGCTCCACTGAAGGACGAAGAGCTGCAGACAAAGGCTGACCTTTTCAACGCCTTGAACTCATCTACGTTTACTGGTGAGAAGCGAGTCAGCTTCGTTTCCCACAACAATCTCAAAGTATGGGACAAGCGGCTGATGAAGGACGCTATCCACCCCACTGATAAGGGCACCAGCATCCTGGCAGGCAACCTGGGCAGACAACTCGCGAGCCTGCTCTGGAAAAACCCAAACAGCGACGCAGACGACCCATCCGTGACCAGAGAGAGAGAGAAGCCGACAGCAGACCACGCCACCACCAGGGCTTCTACCGACAGCACAAAGGTGCTGCCACATACCACGGTGACACGACACGCCAACATTTCGGGCGTCTCAACCAGCCCGATCACCAACCTGGTCATGACGATTACCGTAGGCTCGGTCGTCGCATGGAAGACCGTCGAGATGGACGCAGATATGGCCGACGGGAAGCCTACAGCCATGCTGCCCGAGGCGACAACCGAAACTATCGCCGAGCTGACCGCCGTGACATCACCGAACATTACCACGGGTACGACCGCCGAGAGGAACGCCGAGATGACCGCCAACCCTACTACCGACACAACCGACGAGAAACCTACCACAATGATCGCCGAGACGACCGCCGGGACCACCACGGCAATGACAGACGAGACAACATGCGCCCTCGGCAGTATCACAGTCGGCCTTTCCCTCCCCATAATTCAACCCGTGCCCACAGCGGCTTCTATTAGCTCCTAGTCCGCGAGTGTGTATAAGCTATTTTCCCATAGATGTATTGCACCTTATTTCGTACGCAAAATATCACAACTAACTTTTCCGTTACGTGTGCTATCATGGAATATTAGAGGTTACAAGGGGACCGATGACGGCTTAAAAATTAACAAACTCCTTGATTAAAGTTTCGTAGCAATCCTGTCTCAATATGACATTGTGTTTTTACAAGAAACCCATCTTGATTTTGAAAAAGCAAATGAATTATCTTTACCTGGTTTTGCAGCAGGGGTTCATTATTATCGACCAAAAAGGGGGAAAGCCCCAAGGGCTTCGGGGGGTATCTCTGTCTACATAAAAGAGCAGTACAGAAAGTATATAAAATTCTTACCAAAAAATAACAGCGATGTTGCATGGTTACATATTAAAACAGCATGTACAGTGAAAACCGCAGAAAAGAGAGATGTATATTTAGGTTGTGTATATATTCCACCGGAACATTCTTCCTTTGGCAAGGACTACACTAGACGCATATGGGACTCATTAGAAAGTGACATTGAAGAACTAACAACAAAAGGCAATATCCTCCTGTGTGGTGACTTTAATGCAAGGATAGGCAATCAAGCCGACTTCATTAGCCTGGACAATGAAAAGAATTATTATGATTTACCTGCTGACTACCATTTTGATAACGTCATAAAAAGACAGTCGATGGACCTCTTAACTAATAAGAACGGACGTCGTTTATGTAACATGTGTATTGAAAATCAAATGTGTGTTTTGAATGGAAGAGTGCTTGGAGATCTTGCAGGATTGTATACTTGTCATAATCCACAGGGAAGCAGCGTAGTAGATTATTTCCTTTGTTCACAATATTTGCTTAGACATGTGTTAAACATGAAAGTAACTGACTTGACACGACATTCTGACCACTGCCCACTTGAGTTATTGATCCAACTGCCCATAGAAAATGAATATACATTACGCAAAAGACAAGCCTCTCTCACAACCCACGACGAACAGCAGTTACGTAAAGACCTACGTCATAGGAATTTTACAAAAAACACGGAAGACTATCTAGTATTTCAGTGGAATGAAAAGTCTGCCGAAAAAGTAGTAGCTACCTCCAAAATGCCCACCATACACACCATGATCCAAAAAATCAAGACCGACATTGTGACACAACTTGCAACAAATGAACATGACATCAACATAAATACGACTATTGAACAGATAACGAATATATTTTCAACCACGGCAAAGATGGCGCTTAGACAAAGACGGATAGAAAAAAAAACTAGACAGAGAAAGAAGAAGTGGTTTGACAGAGACTGTCATTCCAAAGAAGAGAGATAAGATCACTACTGAACGCGGTCAACAGAAACCCCCAAAATAAACAACTAAGGCAAAAATACTTTTCACAATGTAAAATATATAAACGACTTTTAAAGAAAACCAAGAAAATATATCGGAACAAACTCCTTAATTCCCTAAACGAAGCCCTAGAAACTGATCCCAATTCAATATGGAAAACCGTTCGGGAACTGCAAACATACGATCATGAAATTTATGGTCAAGAAAATTGTCTCGGCGCGAACAAATGGTTTGAACATCTAAAAACACTAATAGGTGAGAAACAGAAGATCGCAGATAAACGAAAACAAACAGTTGATGACATGTTAGTAGCATTTAAGAGGTCAAATAATCGTCCTTCTGGGAATTCAGAGTTAGATTATGAAATATTAGAAACGGAGGTAAGGAACGCGGTCAGAAAGCTGAAAAATAAAAAATCCCAGGCAAAGATGGAATCAGAAACGAAATGCTTAAAGCAATGTTACCTGAAATCGCTCCTCTTCTGAAAGACGCGTTTAACTTAATCTTAAAATCAGAAAAATACCCTGACCTCTGGAAAACAGGAATCACAGTCCCAGTCTATAAGTCAGGTGGCCAGTCCAACCCCAACAATTACAGAGGCATAACTTTGAATAGTTCGCTGGGAAAAGTGTTTTGCAACATAATAAATGAAAGGATAATGAATTATCTTGAGGCAAACCACCTTTTGGCAAAGGAGCAAGCAGGGTTCAGAAAGGGATCACGGACCACTGATCAAATATTCATATTGTCAAAACTAGTTGATAAGGTACTAAAAGACAGAAGTAAAAGGCTTTACTGCTGTTTTGTTGACTTCAGCAAAGCATTTGATCATATATGGCACGAAGCCCTACTGATGAAAATGATGCAAGCGGGAATAACAGGTAAATGCTACCAAATCATACAGGACATGTACAACGGGGCTACGGTTTGTACAAGAAGCCAATCTGGTTTCACTAAGGAAATATTAATACAAAAAGGTGTCCTCCAAGGTAATACCCTTAGCCCAACCTTATTTAACATATTCATAAATGACATTGTCGGATATCTCAGAGACCATGATTCCCCAAGAATTTCCGATCTAAAACAAGTCGAAATTCGTGTCTTTTGTATGCAGATGATTTAGCTATCCTCTCGACTTCAAAACAGGGACTTCAGCGTAAATTAAACCAGTTACACAACTACTGTTTAGACTGGGGAATGAAAATCAACACAGAGAAAACAAAGGTCGTTGTATTCACCAAATCAGATCCAAAGGTACCACTATTCTTCAATTGCGGTGAAAACATAATTGAAACAGTAGATCAATATAAATATCTTGGAGTCATTTTCCATAAAAACGGGCATTTTACAGAAGCCCAAGAACACTTAGCAAGACAGGGGAATAAAGCCGCACATACCTTGAAGAGAACGTTTTATGGTCAAAATGTAAATATGAGAACAGTTACAACCCTATTTGACTCGTTAGTCTCTCCCATCTTCACATAGGGTCGGAGGTGTGGTTCCCATCCTCTTACCAATACAAAGATGAAATATGTCAAGAAAAGAAATGCAGCATTTGTTCAAAACCTGTCTTGCAAACAAATTCCCACATGAAACTGCACACATTAAATTCTGCAGGCAATTATTAAGAGTTCATAGAAAAGCAATGGCATTAACGGTTTTGGGCGAACTGGGGAGATTCCCGATTACTTTTAAAGTGATAACCCAGACTATCGCATTCTGGATACACATATTAGAGTCAGACCAAGACTCTTACCAACAACAGATTTATCAGTCAATGATCTCTCAAGGCACCGAAGAAAGCAAATGGACGAAGTTTATACGACAAACCTTGTCAACGATAG